>OMLC01049029.1:0-10244 GCA_900302585.1 Regalecus glesne | reverse complement strand
GGGGGGGGGTACGGGACTAGTTGACCCTAGTGGCGGGGGTTAGTAATGCACGTCCTGCCAGTTAGCTCTCAAAAGCAGCATGCATGTCCAGCACACGCATAGAGACGCGGCATGCAGCACTAATTCACACCGCACAAATTACCTCTTGGTTACTCTGGCGATAAATCTTTGTCTTTCGCTTTAAACTACCAAAAGTATTTTCCAAAAGCCCCTGGCAGCGCCTCCAAAAGCTTTTACAGGCAGAGGATTGAGGCACAGTGGGCTGAGGGAGAAAAGGGGACAAAGGCAGAAATGAAGGGCAGCAGAGAGAGAGAGGAATGGAGAGCAGCTGATGGTCGACAAGAGAAACCCTGCTGGGGCGTCGTGATGCTCTTCCCTCAGGGACAACAGATCAGGTCACACATGCATTTGCTTGTCGGTGATGAAGGGAGGAAAACCTTGTGTTGCAGATAGAACGTCCATCTTATAAATGCCCGTCTAGTGCAGGGTGACCAGAGAGAGGTGTGGGTGTGTGTCTCTCACCCTGTGGACGGGTTCAGAGGTCTCCCCAGCAGCCTCCTCCATCCTCGGAGGGGGCTCCAGCAGCTGAGCTGGGCCGTCCCCAGTGTTGCCAAAGCTGAGAATGAGGCTGACCGTGCCCGCTCGTGTGGGGCTGCCGGGCTCTTTGAGGAGCAGGACGGGGGGCTTGGGGGACTCTGAAGAGGTGACCTCACCTCCCTGTGGTCCGATACTCTTCATCACCTCGTACCCATCCTCTGAGCATTTTTGATCCAACATCTGTGTGTCCGTAGCCAGACTTTGACCGTCTTCGGCTGCGCTTGGTGCTGGGGATCTGTGGGAGCTGTGGTCCTCTGGCTTCTGAGCTGATCCCTATGTGGAAGGACAGGGAGACAAATTAACATCCGACTCCAACAAGACCATCACCTCTGATGAAACCACCGTCTCCATCATCGGCGACAGTGAAACCTGTGCTAGGGGAGCTGTGGTCAGTGGAGTCCCTCAGAGTTCTCTGGCAGAGATCAAAACACATTTCTCGTCCTTCTGGCTCCGGGTTACAATTCATTGGATTCAGGGTGAAACAACGACCACAATGGGGTTTAAGTGCAGACTCTTGGCTTTAATCTGAGGGTATTCTCATTCATGTCCAGTGACTGGTTCAGCACTGACAGCCTGTCTTGTACGTAGTCTCCATGTTTTAGGGTGCCGTGAGTATTTGGACAAGATAACATGTAACCTGAGGTGGGCGTGTGGACTTCCTGGTTGCCTATCCTCAGCATGCAAGGCTGCCTGGCATGTTTGAGCCATGGACATCTGCAGACACTTGGCATCTTTCCTGGCTATGGTCCGCCGGGCCTGCACAGCAACCCCCTTCAGGTCACTGAGTCCTACCACGGAGCTAGAAGGCCAAGAAAGGCACCAGTGTCCAGACACTTCCGGACCCCACTGAGCTCCTCTCCGTTCTCTTACCTCTGTGAGTGGCAAGCACACCGTGGCCTCTGAGTAGATGTTGTCTTGTGAGGGCTCCTCTCGTTTCCTCTTGAGGAGCCACTGTTGTTTCTGAGCCCTCCAATGCACGAGGATCCAGCCGAGCATGCTCCTGAGTTCCTCCATACGCTCTCTCACCTGCAAGAGAAAGGACACGGGGGATGACCTCAAAATAACCCGGGCTCTGCCTGGGGGTCACAGGTGGGCACGGCCGAGGGTCCTCACCATCTTGTTGAGGTGGTGCTCCGCTGGTAAGAGGTTGTTCCCCGTGGTGGAGAGCTCATCAAATTCCTCAAACTTCTGCTCAATCTGAAAGTCCAGCTCTGCAGCCAGTGACTCCTCTCTGTCTTTCCCATGATGCAACGTCAACTCGGAGAAGATGCGTGAACGCGTGTCTTCGGTCCACAAGCTGTTCAGAGCAGAGGGAGTGAGGCGAGGGGGTGGAAGAGACCCAGAAACAAGACGGTCAGGAACACACACGCCAAATGTGACCAACGCCTGACCCTCAGGAGTCCCAGAGGTCATCTTACGAGACGATCTGCTCTACCTGCTCTAGCAATCAAAAGACTGGTGGTTCGATCCCCATCCCCTCGCATAGAGAATCTCAACGTGTCCTCGAGCACCACACGGAACCCCTTACCGCTCCCTGAGCGCCACTCGACAGCTGGTGCTGCTCCTGTACCACGAGAGGTCTGCTGCACGCGTCTCCATCGGCCTCCATGTTGTGGACGTGGACCTGGACTTACATGGAGCTTGGAAGGGGATTAAGGCCTGATGCCCCGCGGTGACAGTTCTGCCCCGCGGCCCCCCTACAGTACCTGTAGTTTACCATCATTACACCAAATTAAACCATTTACAATCTTTGTTCATGGAAAAACATCCTCACGGGAATCCGAGTGGTGCTCTTACGAATGGGACTCCTTTCATCGCTCTAGTCCCTACTCCCGGTGCTGTAGCGGAGCGCCTCCTACTGGTGATCTCTTGCAGGCTGTTTTGCAGGTGGCAGCATGGTAGGAGAGGACCATAGCTGACCATTGACAATGAGTATGATTTAGAATGGCCACTTGAATTGACTGTGGGATCATGCTAGCTTTGGCTGAGCCACAATAAGCTGTTTCTGCTCTGAGGGTTTGTGGCTTCGCCCACTCGCTAATGCCATTTAATCCCTGCTGGTGATCTGAGGCCGTGCGTCCAGCAGAAGGAGAAGGACGGAGGACTTGTGCAAACAAAGTCTTCTCATGCGCGGCGTATGAAAACTGGGACGGACTTACAAAAAAAATAATTCTGTACTACTCCTTTAAATTCTACATTTCTCCAGAGAGCTTTAACTCCACCACCAGAACATCCCATCGTCTTAGCAAACAGATGTTACAGCGAGCGGGTGATCTGTTAAAGCCGGGTTGGGATTCTGAACGTGAGCCTCTCCCTGCGATCCCAAGATAGCATTCCCATCCCCATACCCGACTTACATCATCGCAAGGTAGCTCCTGAAAAAGTCCTGGAGCTGAACGAACTCCCGCAGCCGTCTCCTGTTTTCCACCAGGCCCTCCCTCAGCTCCGTCCAGGCCTGCAGCGTCGCCTGGATCCTGACCCTCAGGACGCGCAGCTTATTCGGGCACAGCTCCTCCAAGCGAGAGGCCCGGGCCTTCAGCCCCTCAACCTGCTGCCTGATGCCCTCACGGTCGACCTGGGCAGATTCAAAAGGAGAAGCTGTCATGTTGCTCATCCTGTGGGATCACGTGGTACAGGCCGGCCTTTGCCACTCGTGTTTCTGCAACAGTGAGGTCGAGCTAGTGAACCATATGGTCCACATCTGGACCGCTGCACTGTAGCGGTGGAGGAGTCTCGACCTTCGTTACCCCCCCCTTCTGACGAGGCAGTAATTAATAGCACGGAGGGCTCTATGGGAGCGATGCTTCATAATGTTCTGTAGCTGCAGCGAGCCTCCGGAGCCGAGAGGAGTGGATGCCTATATGCTGACAGCACGGTTATTTCAGTATGGAGATGAGGTCATCTCTGCTCTGCAGCGGTATGGAGTCCAGACAGCTGTGTGTGCGTGTGATAAACACAATGCTGCCCAAAGATGAGTCACACGGAGAAATCCACCACCCTAGCCTCACGGCTCCGGCCCCTCACCTCCAGACACGTGTACACACACTAGCAGAGCTGACCTCTGTTCACAGGCACACAAGGAGCACGAGCGAAGAGCCCGCATGGAGCTGCGGGTGTGCACGAACGCACGCGTGCTGACAAACGCATGGACTGGACGCTAACGTGACTCACAGGCTTATAAATAAATAAATAAGTCCTCGCTGGATAATAAACAGCAGCGTGCTGTGTGTGTGTGTGTGTGTGTGGACGTGTGAGTTTAGATCATAAGCTAAACAGGGCTCGGGGCAGGGGGACGGCCGGCCCCTGAGGAGGGGCAGGGCCGGGCTGTGGAACAGAAGGGCCACAGGCGGGACAGGCGTCTTCACCTGTCCGCCACATGAGCGTCCATCACCCGGACGCTCATGTGGCCGACCACAGACAACATCGGTTTAATTCTCACACGTTAGCCACACCCAAGGTGGCTCCGCCTCCTCCCACTTCAGTGGTCTACCCCCGCCCCCTTCACCTCCAGCTGCTCCTGCTGCTCCTGCAGACCCTCCAGTCCGCAATGGTCCAGCTCGCACTTGGTGGCCATGTCAGTCTCTCTCTCCAAGATGTCCACGCTGAGCTCCTTGCAGCGGCACAGGCACTCTTCCACGTGCACGGCCAGGCTGGCATGCTGGGTAAGGACAGGCCATCATTAATAAAACAAGCAGCAGGAGTTAGAACGAGCGGTGCATCATTAAACCCTCGTTATATTTCACTACGTGCGGTTGGCTTTCCACCGAGCAGCACGCTGGAAATAGGTGGTCCCAGTACTGTCGCTGGTTACAGATACTACGGGTAGGCCGCTGTTTGGACGTGGATCACTTTGCCAAGATAAATTGAATAATTCAACAAAGGGCTTGTGTGACCGGGGAGCGAGGAGGAGGAATGGCGGCTCATTTGGGGTTTATTAAAGTATCGCTGCCACAGACAAAAAGAAACCAGATGTCGGCCCCGTGGCTTTGTACAGCTGTTTATGACAAAAGCAGAGAAACTCTAAACCCGCGTTACTTCATCTAAGTTCATTAAAAGTCAGAAAACATTGTGTCAACCGTCTGATCTGGTGAACCATCCATCCTCGGCAGCTGGTCACATTAAGCGGAGCGAGGCCCGGTGTCTGAAGAGCCTCGTGTTGAGACGACGACATTTTGATCTCTGTCGCTTTCTATTCTCCCTGAACTCACTCTCCCAGTGGTAGCTCAGCGGCAGAGCACGCACTTCTGGATATGAGCCACAGGTTGTGGGGTCGAACCCACCTCGAGACATCAGGAGGGGCATCTGGCCTTAACCCCCTGAGCTCCATCTAAGCCCCTCCCCCCACAACAACATGGGACTAACGGTGATGTGAAAATGGACCTCTCTCATTCTTCCACTGACCAAGTGCTAACTTCTTCGTACCTTGCTCAGTAGCTCCTGGACAGCCTGGTCGTGGCTCTGAGCCCGGCCTCTTTCCCTGACGGTGTCATTCAACATCTCCACAGCCTCCCGCAGCTCCTCCACAGGGTCTCCCATGCTCTCCATCAGGGGGTCGCCTCCGCCACTGCTTTGGAGTCCTAGCAAGGTGGGGGTAGAAGTAATCTCACCGTGGAAGGGCTGATCACCACACACACACACACACACACACACACACACACACAGGACAGTGAATATCAAACGATACAGGCTTGGTGATTGACAAAGGCAGCATTTGACAGTCAAGGCTGCTGCTTTATGTCAACAAGTTATGGTTTTGTGGGTTTTTTTAGTTTTTTTTTCACTTTTTTTGTCTTGAGCAAGACATTGAACCCCGACCTGCTCAAGCCCTGAGATGAACAGGTGACCCGTCCAGGGTGTTTCCCCAGCTTTTGCCCAACGAGTGCTGGGATAGGCTCCAGCATGAACCTGTGACCCGACTTTGGATAAGCAGATGGATGGATGGATGGATGGATGGATGGATGGATGGATGGATGGATGGATGGATGGATGGATGGATGGATGGATGGATGGTATCTTGAATAATAACACTTGTAACTGGCACTTTAAAACTAATTGTATATCAATTGCCATTTTGATATCAGCTTCCATAATCTATTGATCATGGGTGTGTTTACCCAGCTATGCTAATATCAGAGTACCAGGGCCGGCCTGCTATGTTTTGAACCTTGGCATGTTTTTTACCCACGGAACGCGTTGCCCTCGTGATAGAGCACATGCATCAGGAAATGACAATCCCACCGCGGGGCATCGGGAAGGGCATTTGGCCTTAATCCCCCAGCTCCATCTAGGTTCGTGTCCACCACCCCCACAACGTGGAGACTGACGGTGACACACTAAAGTCTTCTTACTCGGCTTTTAACCCGCAGATGTCTGCAAACCCCGCTCCAGTTCCATGTTCAGCTGACTGACTTTTTGCCACATGGTTGAAGGTCCCATGATGCAACATTGAGGTGTGTCTCACCTGGCCGAGGCTGTAATGGCCTCCGGTGAGCTCCTGGCTCTCCTCCAGCTCCACCCGCTCCAGGAACTCCGTCAGCATGCGGGTGTCCTGCAGCTCTGAGCTCTGCTGGGTCAGGGCACTCTGCACACGATGGTACCTGATGGGAAAAATAACAATCAATCAAATCAATCCATCCGACGATGTTGATAATTCATACGTTCGTCAGCAATGTGTCTTGCATGAAGTGAACGTGTAGATGGGGATTTAGAGACAAAGAAAAGAAGTCAAATTAAGCTAAAATTAGGGATTATGCACCAACAGGTTTCTCAGGCTGGGCACCATCGCCCGGCAGCGGGCCACAGTGAAGCCCGTCCCGTCTCTTCATGCCCTTTAGTAGACTCGCTTCCCTTTCACAGTCTGCTCTTGTGTTTACAGACATACGTGCGTCTGATAAAGCGGCCGACAGATCGGGGGGGTGACGGACTTTCTCGACAGGCAGCTGAGGCCCCGCCGGGAGACGGCCTCATGGTTGATACCAGGGGAGCGGTGACGTACAGCGGCTATCTGTAGCCGGGCGCGGTGCTCATCATCGTTGTGGGACAGACATCGCTGAGGGCTTTATGAATCCCAGATGACGGAACGTGAGCCTCGTCATAAATGAGCACACTTCTCTTTCTATGCCGTGTGGCGCTGGAGTCGTGTTGAGTTATGTGATTGTTGGATTTCCGCGGTTTCGCTAAACGACACCGTTGGTCTTCCAGAGATCATCTGGGTTCCATGAACGTCCTCTTCCGTGTGGGACTGTGCGTACGTCAGGACACACCGTCATGGCGGGCTGGACGCCGCAACCGCTCGGAAACAATGACAGAATATTTGACTTTACTTCCCGACCCAGGGCAAAAACCACGAAACCCACAGGGCGTGCTCTGATCCCGTCCATGACATAAATCCTCTGACGGCAGATGTCGGAGGGCCTCCCCAGGACCCCGCCCACCCTACAGATGCTGACACTCACTTCCTCTCCACCTCCTCCATGTGGGCCGGCAGGCTCCGTGCGTGGGGGTGACATTGGCCGCGCAGCTTCTCCACCTCCTGCCTGAGAGCGTAGAGCTCCGAGCCGCGGGCCGCCACCTCTCTCAGCAGCAGGCGGCTCTCCTTTTCAGCGGCGCTCACCGTCTCGGGGTCTCCTGCCAGGGAGGACTCCCTCAAGGACAGCTCCACGGAGTCCAGCCAGGCCTGCAGGCTGCCCAGGGCCTGCAGGACTTTAACAACCTGTCGAGGAGCAGCAAACAAAAGAGAGAGGAAGAAAGAATCACGTCATCCGTTGAGCGATTCAAGGGTTTTCCTTCTTATGGTGTTGAAACAGACTCTGAAAATAGCCCCGGCTGATGCACTGTGTGAGGAAGCAAGGCACTTGAGGCAGGGCAAGCACTGACCCACATCTTTCCTCGTAAAAGATGGTTCTTATTCCCGGTCAGGCATCCGTGTGGATGGATTCGCAGCCTCGTTCCATCCTGTAACTGAATTAGATGACGGAATTATTTATGTGTGTTGGACAAGCCTTTGTACAGTTTGGGGGATAGACCCCGTGACGAGGAGCTGCTAACAGAGGCTGGGTGTTTCATGCTCGGGCTGGGAGGCGGTAAAAAAAAGTGTCTCACAACAGGAAGACTGATCCAGAATCATCCCTCACTACCCCGGACGTCGCCATTGGTTACGAGCTAGGTGAGGAAGTCGTTTTGCTCTGACTCGAGAGGAACTCTGACTCTGAGAGACTCTGTGGATGAACAATGTGAAAAGTAGAGGAAACACCTCAGCCTGCGTTTGAGGCTGGAGGTCGGCAGCTGTAGATTTAGGGCACGTCCACCGCCAGGCTTCTCGGGGCGTTGAGGATTTGTGGTAGTGGTGGGGGGGGGTGTAGAGAGACAGGATCATTACTTCTGAGGTAGCTTAAGAGAGCAGTCATTTGCTGTGGCAGGAAAAAAAAGGCTGCTGAGTGTGGTGCCCAGCGTGTGAAGAATAATCTCCTGTAGCTAACCACTCATATGAACAAGATTTAGGGAGTTTCAGCTGGGTGTCTATGGCTGCAGAGAAAGGCAACCAGTCACTGTCCTCAGCTTTTGTTGGCCATCCATCTATCAAGCCATCCATCCATCCATCCATCCATCCATCCATCCATCCATCCATCCATCCCTTGTCAACTGCTTATCCAAAGTCGAGTCGTGGAGTCATGCTGGAGCCTATCCCAGCACTCATTGGGTGAAAGGCAGGGAACCCCCCTGGACAGGTCACCAGTCCATCTCAGGGCTTGAGCAGTTATGGGTTCAGTGTCTTGCTCAAGGACCCTTTGACCTGCTTTCTGCAGGGGCCAGGGGATTGAACCACCGATCCTCCGAATACTAGATGACTGCCCTACCTTGTGCACAGTGCTGCCCCCCTTTGTTAGGAGAGGTTGACTTTTACGTGCCATGATCAGTCCCTGTGTTGTGGGGCGGACACGGGCTTCGATGGAGATTAAAGCCAGACACCCCTCCTGATCTCCTGCGGTAGGTTGGAACCTGCAGCCTCTGGCTCGTCAGTCCCCAAACTGAGCCTTACCACTGAGCTACCACAGCCCCTCTGTATTTATTAATGAAGACACAACTTTTAGGTAATGCCCAAAATGGCCAATGGCATTGCTGAGCTAGTTCAGCTTACAGGAACAAACTGATTGATTGACCGACTGATTGACTTGATTGGTAGAATGAGCAATCTATACTAATCAAAGGTCCTAGTGACCATCAATAATCTACCCAGTAAGTAGAGAAGTCTTCAACCAGGTGTAGTCTGGCTGGGACACCGGGGCCTGGTTGGTGTTAAATGAGCCCCGTTAAACACTGTTGTAAAGTCAAGTCCAGAAAACTGGTCCAAAGGCTCCGGAACATAGCCAATGGGTCACATGATACCGTAACCAATATGCCTCATGGCAGAAGTGTGGAATCTAAGACCCGGGATGTAAAGAATCAAAGTGACCTTTCAATCTTAAGCTCCAGGCTACAGTCCTGAGAAAGGTGGAGAGGAAGACGGGAAAGCTGTTCCCTTTGGCCCTCATTCAACCACACCAGTGGGATGAGAGACACCTCAGACACCAGTATCAGCCCTCTGCAGAGGATACGTGTCTGACTTGTACCAGTTTCACTGTGGTGTTCATCTACAGAGAGAAACAGATCCTCATCTTTGATCAGTCTTGTTTTTAAGCCATCTGCACTGTGAGAGGAGGGGGAAAGCACACCTCGAGTCAACTCTGGTTTGTCTGAGAGAATGTGTCTCCTGGTCTGAGAGAATGTGTCTTCCAGTCTAAGAGAATGTGTCTCTTAATCTGAGAGAATGTGTCTCCTGGTCTGAGAGAATGTGTCTCCCGGTCTAAGAGAATGTGTCTCTTAATCTGAGAGAATGGGTCTCCTGGTCTGACAGAATATGTCTCCCGGTCTGACAGAATGTGTCTCCCAGTCTGACAGAATGTGTCTCTTGGTCTGAGAGAATGTGTCTCCCGGTCTGAGAGAATGTGTCCTGGTCTGACAGAATGTGTCTCCCGGTCTGAGAGAATGTGTCTCCCGGTCTGAGAGAATGTGTCTCCCGGTCTGACAGAATGTGTCTCCCGGTCTGAGAGGATGTGTCTCCTGGTCTGACAGAATGTGTCTCCTGGTCTGACAGAATGTGTCTCCCGGTCTGAGAGAATGTGTCTCCCGGTCTGAGAGAATGTGTCCTGGTCTGACAGAATGTGTCTCCCGGTCTGAGAGGATGTGTCTCCTGGTCTGACAGAATGTGTCTCCTGGTCTGACAGAATGTGTCTCCCAGTCTGACAGAATGTGTCTCCCGGTCTGAGAGAATGTGTCTCCCGGTCTGACAGAATGTGTCTCCCGGTCTGAGAGAATGTGTCTCCTGGTCTGAGAGAATGTGGGTCCTGGTCTGACAGAATGTGTCTCCTGGTCTGAGAGAATATGTCTCCCGGTCTGAGAGAATGTTTCTCCTGGTCTTACCCTGAATCCCAGCTCCTCTGAGGCCTGCAGGAAAACTGAGTTCCTCCGGTGCCTCCTCCGTAGCTCCTCCCAAAGGACCTCCAGCTGGCCCAGGAACTCCTCAATCTTGGCACTACCGGGGTGCTGTGCCCGGACGAGCCCGCGGCCCTCCTGGGGAACAGTCACGTAATCGGTGATTAAGGCCTCAC
>OMLC01049020.1:0-10512 GCA_900302585.1 Regalecus glesne | reverse complement strand
CCCCCCCCGAGCCGGCTGCTCACCGGCACTGGGCCTCCCTTTGCATCCACTAAAAACCTGAGCTGCCCCCCCCATACTCATGTCTCTTTAGCCAGCGTCTGTTTGGTCTCCCCGATATACAAGTCACTGCAGTCCTCCTTATCTCATATCTTTCTGTACTGGAGTCTCCCAGCCAAAGAATATTACACAAATGTAGTTATACAACTGATGACATAAACATCTTGGATCAATTTTTTTCCATATACCTGGTTTTAGTCATTAAGTAACTGCTGTTTTTATGTTTGGGGATACTTGCAGTCAGTTAAGAGAGACAAAGTCGCTTGGATGAGTGATAAGAAATTTCTCTGAAAAAACTTGTGTCCAGATGAAATGTTTCAACTGTCTGGGATTTCTTTATGTATGCTCAATATTCCAGATAAGAAAATAGTAAAAACTTTGAATTAGTTATACATCCATCCATCGTCAACCGCTTATCCAAAATCAGGTCACGGGGGAACTGGAGACGATCTCCGTTCTCGTTGGGCGAAATGAAGGGTACACCCTGTATAGGTCACCAGTCTATCACAGGGCAGAACCAGTTAGGGGAACAGTGTCATGCTCAAGGACATCTCAACACACTACTCTGTAGGTGCGGGGATTTAACCTTCAACTTTCCAATCACCATGTGACCGCTCTACCCACTGAGTCAAGCCGCCCCTTTTTGAATCTTGACAAATCTTATTGAGAAAAAAAGAACCATTTCATCACTCATCCAGTTGTGACTTGTGCATTGGGGAAACTAAACAGACATTGGCAAAGATGACGGCACAACACAGAAGACTCTAAACTCACAATAAAAGTGAACTACAAACAATATGTCACTTAATCTCATAGGATTAATTAACATACTTCTTTGATTTCTATTTAGGTTTAATTCTGTACCTTTATTTCAATCATTTTACTACGGTACTCAATTATTCCTCTGTTTTTGTTGGATGCACTGCAAAGCTGTTGGGTGGGGTCTTTAGTGCACTGTCTGTGTTGTACTGTTTCTTGTTTAAACGCAATGAAATAAAAAACAAGTTAATACTACTCTGGCATAAATTTGAATACAGGTTTTTTGAAGTAGGTCTGTTTTCAAATATCAGAATTAGTTAGTAAATAAGTAAATTAAGTTTATTCACATAGCACTTTTAAAAGCATTTACAAAGTGCTTGATATACATCATGATATCTAACGTAAATAGATATAAATAAAATTAAAATTAATCACTAAAAAGAAAGAAACAAAATATGCTAAAAACTAATCATAACATGTCTATTAAAAGGTTTGCCTAAAAAGATGGGTTTTTAGAAGCTGCTTAAAACAGTCCAAAAATTCCACAAATCTAACAGATTGGGAACAATTATTCTGGAGATAGTCCCCACGTTCTACTGCAGCTCCCAAAAGAGAAGTTTAAACTACATGATAATAATAATATGATCTATGTCATTATTTGTGTTTGGAAAAGTGGCACTCACATGTAGGTCCCAAATGCGGACTTCTCCATCAAGGCACCCAGAGGCCACCAGGCCTGGAATGGTGGGGTGAAAAGTTACACACCAGGGAGTTCTACGGTGGCCCACTAGGGAGTGCAGGCACTTTCCAGTCTTCACCTCAGTTATATAAATATTATGATTGACATGCGTGGAAGCCATCAGAGTCCTGTGAAAAGTGACGATAAAAGCATATTCCAATATTATGACAATCAATGTTTGTCTTTACGAATATGTTGTTTAGTAATTGGCTTTGTAGTAATACATTTGATTTTTTATTGACTCTATGTATTCATTTAACTTACATGTTAACATGTATTCAAGATATAGAAAACCATGAAAGCAACTGGAGCAATGTTTCAGTGATTCATCTTAAAGCAGTGCACTGTTCAGTTAGCCCTGCTTTACCAAAATCATAAACATATAAACTGTTTTCAAATGGGTTAAAATCTCCATCATAGCACAAGTCCCCAAATAGCCTAGGATTAAATAGTAATGGGTATTGTCAGGATTTTACTGATACTCGTACCATTATAGGTATTGTTTATCAATGACAATACTCAGTATTATAGGTTTTTTTGTGTTTTTTTTGAATACCAACTGGCTGATTAAAGAAGTGTTTATTCGTTTCATTATTATTTTGTGCAGTGCTTAAAAAACAACCAAAATAAAATGAAGCACAAACCCTGAAACACAAATATCCTCAAAAGAATTAAATATCTGTAGTACGTTGAATCTATAAATTAAATATCATCAAGCATGACCACTAGTTTTTGAGCGCATGTTCATCATGATGGTGGACGCTTCTGAATGTGAAAAGGAAAGTCTGGATCAGATATTCCAAACTCAAATTGGGGTCCCAACTGTCAGAGCCTAGTAAACCGACAATTAGACAGATTTCTTCAGGAGTTTTTAGTTGACAATCAAAGTAAAGATGGTATACTTTGGTGGTGAATGGCATGGTCAGTGCTGAATTCATTTTAATCACTGCGCACAATTGATTGCTGCAAAAATAAGGCAGTGATGAAATGATTGAATATTTACCATTAACAGCAAATTATCATTATGTGATCGAATCTTATAATGATTTGTTTTTATCGGTCTCAGCAGTAATTGAGATGAATGGGCTACACAGTTGCCTGCCCAAATGTAGATGGTCGCTTATCTTTCTTTCTCTCATTTTCACTATAAATGCTAACTTTTACAATGCAATATGATATTGAAGTGCAGTTTTGTTGGATTCTATATCATGGATTTGAGTTTATTTGGTGACTAGGTCCAGGATTTTTTTTCAAACAAGCCATAAAAAAGGATTTTATGCCCATGCACTTCCCTCAACAAAGTAAAAAAAGAAATTGTCAGTTTTCATTTCTGATTTTCCAGTTTATTTTTTACTAGAGGAAGTCAGAAAACAGATAAACTATTGTTAAAATTACATTTCCTTACATTAAATTTCTCATGTCATTTTATGAATGCTATAGCTTCAGATAATTGAATGACTAAATTAATGTGCGATTCATTAGCCTAATTCAAATCTATAAAAGGAACCATGGACACTTAGTGGAAACTCTTTGAGGGTATGTTGACAGTTATGAGAGATTATAAAACTAATAAAATTATGGACTATGTTGGCTTGTGTTGTTACAACACAGTAAACACTCTATTCAACATAGAATTTATGAACTTTGGAGACAAAATAGGGGCAGTACAGCTCAGTGGGTAGTGCGGTTGTCTGGTGATTGGAAGATTGCAGGGTCAATCCCAGCACCTGCAGAGAAGCATGTCAAAGTGTCCTTGAGCAAAAAAATTGTTTCCCTAACTGCTCTGCCCTGTGATGGACTGGGAACCTTTCCAAGGTGTAGCCCAACCTTTTCCCTAATGACGACAGAAACAGGCTTTAGTTTCCCCACGGCCCAATTTTAGATGAGCGGTTGACGATGAATGAAGACAAAATACTTGAAAACATGTTTGTTTGTTTTTAACCCTTAAACCATGATTACTATAAGTTTAACTTAAACCTCAGATGATGTGACTTTAGTTGCAGTTGGGTTATTTAAAACACCAACTGGATTTACACTAAAAAGCGGCTACAGATGGTTCATAGGACAAAACAATTGGGTTTGATTGACCATGTGACTTATTTGGGCTTAAACCCGTCTTGAACTACAAATTGCAACTAACCTAATGATAAAGCAAAAGAATCAGATGTAGTCCCACCATATCTACAACTACTACTACTACAATTATTGTTTTTTCCTGTTCGGGGACACCAAAGAAGATCATCTATTTCCATCTCTGCCTATCCTTTGTATCTTCATTTAGCCACCATATGTTATTATTAATCATTATGACAATTACTGGAGGGAACTTTCTGATTAATGACAGAATTGTTGTTAGCCTATTTGTATCAACACTGAAAAGAGGTTTATAGTGGACCAAGTTTAGCCGTTAGTGGGGCGGCATAGCTCAGTGGGTAGAGCGGTCGTCTGGCAATTGGAAGATTGCAGGTTTGATTCCTGGTCCTGCATACAGCATGTCGAGGTGTCCTTGAGCAAGACACCTAACCCCTAAATGCTCCCCGAGCGCCATATGTTGCCAGCTCACTGCTCCTATACAATAGGTTGGGTCAAAAATACAGAGAACAAATTTCCCCTTGCGGGACTGATAAGGGAATCATTATTATCATTATTATTATTATTAGTTGCAACTAATATTCGTACGTTCATTATGGCAAAAAGAAGACAACGATCTAAACATAACTGTTTAATAGTGGGAGGATTGACAGAAATGATCAAGACCCCTCAATTAATCCATAAAATAATAGTGGGATTAATACATTATTTAATTGTTACTACCAATGTTATTACAGATAGGCCTAATATATTTGGAATGTATGAGATATTCAGACGAATCATTTAGTAAGAATGGCCCTCCTCATCATATGGAGATGATCTCCATGTAAGAATACATCTCTCATTCTCAATATAACCCAAACTTAGGTATACAGTAAAATATATTTCAGATAATCCTTCGACATGACATGAGGTATTTTGACTTAGATGTTCAAATTCCATTATTGGTAGTCTAAAAATGATGTGACTCATTATTTAATGTAAGTTAAAGTTGCATTTCGCCTGAATAAAAACAATAAACTTGATTTCTTGATGTATAACAAAAGATTCGAGGATATCATTTGTTCCTGTAAGTTGACTATCTTCAATTAAAGTCAGTATGAGCCACAGCTGATGCAGCAAATGCTTATCAAACATGAAACAAATCGCTCAGCATCAGTGAATGTTATTACCTGTATTTTAAATCACCACAGATGGTAATCAGAACTAACATCCATATATAAAATGCAGAAATCAGTGGCCATTAATAACTAGCTCATTTAATGATTCAGTCAAAGCTTGGGTTCTCAATATTTTGGAGAATTCATGATTAGAATGAACACATTTGCCGATTGGTAATTGGGACAAATCATTACACTTCTATAGGTTAATAGAGCTCCTCACCTATCGGGGCTGAAAGCCAGCAGGAATGTTGATCGAGGGCTGTCTGGTAATTCCACTTTCTGTTGGAAGCAAAAAGAATAAGAAAAAAAGCACAAATTGTAACATGTGCATAATAAAGACCAACAAAAGCAGTACTAACAAATCAAATTTGGTGATGGGGGAAATTAGATAGCCGACACTTACTGTAAACCTACACATACTGATCAGTACCTAATGTTTGACTTTCATCCTCCTCTGGAGCACACACCGGCAGTCATCAGGACACTGTACCACTGAACTGATAATGTCCGCACTAACGCAGTGGTCGGAGAAGGGAAGAAGTCCCCCATTAAAAATGCGATAGTTAAGTGTGGTTATCCTTATTGGGCATTTGTCAAAGTAAGGAAGATACAAACAATGCACCAGCCAATTGAAGAGAAAAGGACAACAGCTGTGTAAGTACAAACCGGAGGTGAATTCATATGTAACGGGAATTTCAGAAAAGTTGAGGCGCATATTCTCTAAACATTGCATCTCAGCTGCTTTCAAACCCCAAAACATGCTGCATCAAAAATTAGTTCATCCTAAGGATTAGGTCCATTGGCATAAACAGAGTAATATAGTGTATACTGTTAATAGGTGGAAGGGTTATACATCAGGGAAACCAATTAGACGATAGAAAGGCGCTCCTGAATCTCGGTAAGGACAAAGACATCATCATCCTCCTGGCCGCCGGGGGCAGATGTGCTGTTGTTTTAAGCCAGATAGACTACCATGAGAAGGTAATAACACTTCTTAGTGACGGAGCCACTTACGTTATGCACTTACGTTACTTACCCCGTTTACGGGCCACCACCCCGTAAACGAGGTGGTGACCTGAGAGTACATCTGTCATCTTCTTACAGTGCTGTGACTACAAATATTCTCCAATCCTCTGTAAATGGTACTCATTACCACTGAATGTGCAATCAATGACCAACTTGCATATGAACCCAGTATTTTATAGTGTGGTATCGCCGTATTGTTCATAAGGGTGGGAATGCTTGCAGTTTGCTCAGACTGAGGATGTCACCTGTTTGAATTATGAAACATTTCTTAATAAATTTCTGATCCAGTTGAAGTGATTCCCTTTTTTGTGATTCTCTTACCTGGGTAATTGAGCATGCCTCAAGAAATCATGCAGAACACTACAGATGTTGTGAAAAAGGTAAGGAACATCGTCATGGAGGGGGATGAAACAATGTACTCTTATGATGTTGATCAAGCTATTTTTGCGATTTCCATACATGGGTCATCGAGCCCGCATGCCTGCCCGCCCTAACGTATGCCCGCCTGCACACCCCCTGGAAAGTGTGTATACACACACGCATACACACATTCCAGTAATTCAAAAGTGATTTCTTTCAAATGTTGTCTGTAAAAGCCTGTTTAATGCTTCATGCAGTCATCAGCTGAAAACAAGCATGACAATGAAGATGAATATATACACACATGTACTTTTTCTATTTTAATACTGTTGATCATTAATTATACTTTTATATCTATTTTACAATTTGCAAATAACATAAACTTAGATTTGTTCAGATTAAATGATAATTTGTTTCTATCAAACCTTTTTTTCATTTTCCATTTCAGCTATGATCCATTTCAAAGATCCTGTAAATTTTCCCTCGAACAAAATAGGGTTCTCATTGGCAAATAAAATGAGTTTAATAAACTTGATACCTTACAAATGTCACTGACGGACAGAACAAACAATTCAGGGCCTAATACTTACCCCTGGGGGACTCCACAAGTAATGTCCACATATGTTTATTTGCATTCACCTATCTGCCCACATTTTCAGTTTCCTATATCAATTTTCTGCCAATTTAGCCCCATTCCTTTGATACATTCCATACACTATCAGTTTATCAGTTAACATTTCATGATCAATTGTATCAAGACGATGGAGAAAAAGCTGCAGCAACAACATCAGCAGTCTGGAGAGGCCGAAAACCATCTCTGGCCACTAGGAATTAAATTTCCAGACTGCGAGGGAGCAAAAGTGGATTAATAATCTGAACCTATTCTTCACTAGATTTGATCAGAGACCTCCCACTTCCCAGTGCTCACTGCTCCAAGCCCCCTCATCTGCACAACCAGCAGCAAACCGCTCCACCCCCACCTCCCTTTCCACAACACTCTGCCCACAGCCACCCCCTATTGAAGATCTCATCATCCCAATCCCCCCACCTCCATCTACACATTCCAGCGTACAAACCCTGCTCCAACCTGTCCCTCACACCACTCCAGGTGAGAGATCAATTCAGGAGGATCAAGGCAGGGAAGGCTGTGGGTCCAGACAGCATCAGCTCCAGGCTCTTGAAGTCCTGGGCAGATCAGCTGTGGCAGACTGTTGAATTAATGTTCAACCTGAGCCTGAAGCTGGGGAGATTACCAGATATGGACAACATCCTGCATAGCACCACTGTCCAAAGCTCCGCATCCTAGGGACCTCAAGAGCTATAGACCAATAGCACCAACACCCCACCTGATGAAGACCCTAGAGCAGCTGTTCCTTGGTCATCTTTGCCCATTGATGGACCCACTTCCGTTTGCCTATCAACTTGGCATCGGTGTGGATGACACCATTATCTTCCTCCAACGAGCTCTCTCTCACTTGGGGAAGCCTGGGAGCACAGTGAGGATTACATTCTTTGATATCTCCACTGCTTTCAACACTAAACAGCCTGTGCTTCAGGGGGACAAGCTGGAGGCTAAAAGGGGTGGACCATAACCTCACATCATCAATATTAGACTACGTGATATGTGACTATCTGATATGGTTGTCTGCAGTGTGGTGGTACCACAGGGAACAACCCTGGCTCCATTCCCCTTCACCCTCTAAACATAAGATTTCTCACACAACTCACCCATGTGTCACCTACAGAAGTTCTCTGAAGGACTCTGCAATCATTGGCCTCATCACAGATAGGTATGAGAGGGAGTACAGAGAAACCATTCAGGACTTTACGGACTGGTGCCATCTCTAGATCAATATGGGTAAAAGCAAGAAACTGGTGGTGGATTTCTACAGGTGTACACACTGCTATCCAACACTGGTGAAATTCCACGGAGTGGATATTGAGATGGTGACATCTTACAAGTACCTGGATGTTCAACTGAATAATAAACTGGACTGACAACTCAACAGCACTTTATAAGAGGAACCAGAGCAGACTTTATCAGCTCCGGAGTCTGAGGTCTTTTGGAGTGCAGCGGATACTCCTTTAGACATTTTACGACGATGGTAGCCTCAGCCATTTTTATGGAGTGGTCTGCTGGGGCAGCAACATCTCAGCTGCGGAAGAAACTCAATAAACTGATTAGGAAGGTTAGCGCTGTCCTGGGATGCTCCCTCAATACTGTGGAGAAGATGGGAGAGGGAGGATGACGACTAAGCTTTCATCCATGATGGACAATGAATCCCACCCCATCTAAGACTCCATCACTGTACAAGAGAGCTCCTTAAAAACAAAATTCAGATAAATAAATTTCCTTATCAGTCTTGCAAGGGGAAATTTGAAATTCTCTGCATTTTAACTCATCCCATTGTATAGGACCAGTGAGCTGCCACCATATAGCACTTGGGAAGCAGTTAAGGTTTAATGTCTTGCTCAAGGAAAAATTGATATTAACTGGACTTCCTACCGTACAATATTCATTTCAGTGTGCAGTATGAACGCAATTTAAATGCAATATCAATTCACTGTGCAATATGAATAATTCCATGTGCAATTTTAACTGCAAAGTCTGTTTTTGTCTTTTAATGCCTCTTTTCTGCTTTCCACACTGCAAATTTCCCTTTGTGGGACTAATAAAGGAATATCGTATCTTATCAAACACCTTTTTTCAATCTGTAGATACTCCTACTACATGCTTCTTGTTATCAATACAAATAGTTATCTATTCTATTAGCTCCATTAATGCCATAGATCTTGATCTGTTTGAGCGGAATCCAAACTGACAGTCTGACAACAATCCCTCAATAAAATTATCCAACCTTTAAATATGGAGTTTTTCCAAAATCTTATGAGAATTGGGAAAGTACAGACACAGGCCTTTAATTGATGTCTATCCCCATCTTCATATAGTGGGATAACTTTAGCAATTTTCATATTGAATGGAAATGTACCAGCTTGTAAAGACAAGTTGCAGATATATGTCAGGGTTTACAATACCACCAATGAATTTCTTGACTAAAGTCATATCAGTTCCATCCCACTAAGTCATAGTTTGCTCCTTACTCTTGTTGTCAATATCAATAATTTCCTTTCCTTCGACAGCTCACGGAAATGCTGAGTTCAAGATTCAACATCTTGAATACTGAATCGTCAGTTCTCAAAGCACAGACGCTTCTGCTGAGCTACTGCAGCCCCTAGTTACCACATCATTCATAATGTTTAAATTTTATCATTTTCGATGAAACGCTGAGAGCAACTTGTGTTTGATAAGATAAGACTTTATTAGTCCCGCAGGGGGATATTGCAGTGTTACAGCAGCAAAGTGGAAAGCATAATAGGAGAGGCATCATATCTAGAACATAACATGTAACATAGACATTTCAACAGGGAAGAAATATGTACATTATATACTGTGTGGACAGCCAAATTGCACTCATTTTTAAATTATGTAGTTGTCGATCCATTTCTAAGAATGCTATTTAATACTTTTTATGTGTCCTTGCACATGTCTTTGTTTTGCTCTAATAATATATATTCTTGCATATTCTTATAACATGATCCCCGCAGTGGGATCAAACACAAAACACCTGACTTGAATGCATCGGCTCTACTGCAGAGCTACCGTGGCGCTGTTGTATGTGGCTTGTGTATACATCCAATTATTATATGTTAAGTACAACAGATTAAGCCAAAAAAAGGACAGTCCGCTTCCACGTGTGTATACCTACATGGCCAAAAAACTTGATTCAGATTTGGATGTGAAGTGGGAATGACGATCTAAGAGTTCAACTGTTACCATACTATAAATACTGTGATTGCAACTGTTCTCGAATCCTCTTTGAATAGTACACATAGCCATTGTAACTAATTAAGTCATGTCAATTTACAAATTAAACCAATCATTGAGTTTGGTCATTAGAAAGAAAGAAAGAAAGGAAAGAAAGGATTCCCTTATCAGTCCCGCAAGGGGAAATTTGGATTTCTCTGCATTTTTGACCCAACCTATTATATAGGAGCAGTGAGCTGTCAACATATGGCGCTCGGGGAGCAGTTAGGGGTTAAGTGTCTTGCTCAAGGACACCTCGACATGCTGTATGCAGGACCGGGGATCAAACCTGTAACATTCAGATTGCCAGACGACCGCTCTACCCACTGAGATAGGCCGCCCCCATGTGAATACATGTGAGTGTCTGTATGTGTATGTGGGTGGGTAGAGTTTGTTGGTGTAGTGGTTTGTTCAAAGGCAGCTAAGTGGTAGCTGTTGATGAAGGAGTTCAG
>OMLC01049012.1:7349-28741 GCA_900302585.1 Regalecus glesne | reverse complement strand
AACTCAAAATACAGGCTCAGAGACACAGGAGAAAGAAAGTGAGAGGGTTGGATTTAACTTACTCAGTCAGAATGAAAGCCAGGTTGGGTTGCCGGATTAATTAAAAAAATTCATAGATTAATTCTTAATAATAATAATGGTAATAATAATGATAATAATAATAATCTCCTTTAGGGGCAGCATGGCTCAGTGGGTAGAGCGGTCGCCTGGCGATTGAAAGGTCGCAGGTTCGATCCCCGGTCCTGCAGAGAAGCGTGTCGAGGTGTCCTTGAGCAAGACACTGTTCCCCTAACTGCTCTGCCCTGTGATAGACTGGTGACCTATACAGGGTGTACCCCGCCTCTCGCCCAATGAGAACGGAGATAGGCTCCAGTTCCCTCGCAACGCGATTTCGGACAAGTGGTTGATGATGGATGAATGGATGGATAATCTCCATTACAGGGACAGTCCATATTAATGAACATTTAGAATTTAGATACGCAAAATTTAGCCACCAGGCTAATGTTCATCTGTTGTCCCAAGCAGTCAGGGGTTCAGTATCTGACTCATGGACACTTCGACACACTTTCTGAAGGAACCAGGGCTTGATCTTCCAATCTTCCAATTACTAGACGACCACCCGACCCCTGAGCTATGCCGCCCCCTATAAATATAAATATGAGTCATTACAGATTTAGTCAAATGAACATCAAAAATCTAAGATCATCATCAAGGGGGAGGAATTGAGCCTTCCACCTTATGTGGATCTTTTTGGCAGTAAAACTTGGTAGTGCAGACATCAGTATGTACGTCAAATAAAAGTTAGCTAAATCAAGGTTGAAGGATATGTTGAATACTGTGATAAAGCTAAAATATAAAAACATGAAATAAAATCATGCTTGTGCCTCTTACCAGGTGTTTTGAGGGCAGCAGCAGAGCTCTTGGTCCTAGGGGGCGTGATGCCAACCTGGGCAGTCACGCCTCTCCTCCAGGACCCTGTCTGAGAGGCCTTCTGGCCCGGGTCATCATACTGGCCCTGTGACTGTGAGGACGAAGGTTTCCAGCGAGAGGTGGGATCCATGCTGGTGTCCAGCTCCTCGTCGACCTTCTTCAGGTCCTCGGCTCCGGCCCAGCTGGAGCCGACTTCCTGCTCCGCATGCCGGGACCGACTCCCTCTTTGGGTCTAAGGATCATTAGGGGATACAAACACAGGGAGAAATAAACCATTGTATCCATAGCAACTCAGCTTTAGCCCTTATCATATTAGACAAGGAAAAGGTCCATTTGACATGTCATGCTTAGTACCCATGTAGTGGGTTGGACATGAACTTAGATGGAATTCGGAGCATTAAGGCTGGATGCCCTTCCTGACACCCCACAGGGATCAAACCCCTGATGCCTAACATGGTCTCTGATTTTGCAGTTGGTGGGTTCTATTTACATTTATTGTTTGCTCGTTGTTGTTTTGGTCTGGTTGCCCCCTTTTGTAACTTTGCTGTAAAAACTACTGAATCTAAATGTTGACAGCCACAGAGCACGTCATCCTAAAAGAACAAGGACACGCTCAGCACAAAGGAACATATGTCACGTTTCTTCACTGGGCCTTGTGTCTGATTCATGTGTTGGTGGTTATTGAGCTTTGCAAAATGTGTAAACTTCCCACTTGCACCAGGATGTTTCTTAGCTTTCTCTTTTTGACTCATGCTTTTGTGTACTAGGTTTGTTTTACACACCTGAGTATTCTGCAGCACTTGGGGACTTATTTCCAACAAATCGTCATAAGCACACAGAACAACAGCAAATGAAATGCATTTCTATGACTGCTCTTACTATTCATGTGTGTTTGTGTGTGAATATTGAGAGGTGTTGCCTTCAAAACCAGCCAGGTCCAACCCATCTATTCTGGGAAGAACACACAGACACTATGCTACCTGGACAGATGGCGGTTCTCATTAGTGACACCAGAGTCCCACAGGGTCCTGGTGTGCCGAGTCTTTCATGAGGGGCCAAAGGTACTTGGCGAAACTTATCATAAGCGCAAGGGACTGAAAACCCAATGCCCTTTTCCCTCCAATGCCAGCTCCCTCAGCTGAGCATTCAGGGCTTAAATCCAGACTGGTCTCCATTCAGAGCAACTAACGAGTACGATGAGGGACTTGTCTGTTCAGGGTCAAATGGGGCTAATCGACATCTGCTGCTTCATGGTAACTTCTTGACTTTGCTTTAGTATGAGACTTGCATATGGGGGCCGTGGGAGCTCAGTGCTAGAGTGTGTGTGTAGCCGGGAACTTAGCAGGAGGTTTCCGGACTGCCTACCTGTGCTCCTTTGTTCTTGCGTGAAGAGGCGGACCCAGCGGCAGCATAGACGGGCGTATTCAGATCATCGGTGCTGAAGTTGTCCAGTGTGTCACTCAGACCACTGCTCACTGAACTGCTGTCGTCCCAGCTAGGAACAAAGGAGAAGAGGAGGAGGGACACATCAGCATTTGTGTAGCTTTTCCAGTTTTAACATCCTTTTTCTTATTGCCCTCACTCTGTTCTTACGTACATCTCCATGGGTCTCTCAGTATGCTGCTGCTGCATCACTAAGAGCAATTCATTATTCCAGACAAAGCCCCAAGACTGGAATAAGAAGATGCACTGCATTTAGATAAGTGCAGTGATGTTCAAGTTTGCCACTTGTCCTTTCCATTTCAGCCCAGGCCAGTTATCTAGAAGACCAAGAAGCTTTATCCATGTGTCATTCTACAAACTTACAACGAAATGTGTTCTCTGCATTTAGCTGCAGCCCCCAGGTACCTTTCCTTGTTGTCTTGCTCAAGGGCACAGGTAGAAGCATTAACCCAAACGCGCATGTCTTGTTGATGGTGGGAGGAAACTGGAGCACCAGGGGGAAGTAGTGGGACTAGTGGGACGAGGGAGGGGAACTAGTGTCCCCCTCTGGGTGGTCCAGGCCTCTTGGTTAAGTGAAGGGAAAGTACTCTGCTTCATTCTCCTCTGACGGCCAAGCACTGTGCTTTCCCCACCAGACCATGATGTGTGGACTAGTGAGGGCTAGTGGTCATGTGACTTGGAGGAGACACATGCTACCACTTCCTCCTTCCTGTTGATGTTCTAGAGGGGGATCAGAGAGACTGACCCAGCAGTAGGACACTCAGGGAATTCAGGTCGGAAAAAAGGGGATAAATTTAAAAATCCACAACACAACAAAGAAAACAGACCTCACACTGAGACCTCACTGTATCACAATACACTTGCCTAATTGGATGCGGCTGGATGTAGATGCAGATCTCTCAGCTACTCGGTTGGTAGTAGTAACACTCTCATTCATCCAAAAGATGGCAACAATGGATCAGGGAGTCATATTTCCTGCGAGAACTTTTACGCCCAACAAAACACCACCACTGTGTTGGTTATGGACTCGAGATAACTTACAACCTCCAGTACCTTTATTGGAAATTACACAGTTTTAATGCATCATCAATAATGAACAAATAAACCCGCCCCGATTAAACAGTGCACAATTTGATGATGGAGCAAAACACAATCAACAGCAAAAGAGGGAGCATGAAAAAAATGAACGCAACTTAACACTCTCGATATCTATGCACCTCCCATGAAGCCATGATATCAAAGCTCTTCAACCTGGAGAAACAGCCATGGTCGCACTCATTTATAGTGCATAATAAATCACAAGGAGCAGCAGACAAGCATGTTTCCCACTGATTGAGTGCTCGCAGAGTAAGCGGAGTCAGCTCGCTCCTTCTTCAGCAGCAGAGACACAATCAGCCCCTCAACCACCTCTGAGGGAAAGAAGATAGAGAGGGGGGGGGAGTGCTGGAGCCAAAGAGAAAGGTAGGACAGAGTGTGTTGAGAGGCTATGTGAAAATAATCCGGAAACAGGAGAGGCTAAAACGGTCTGAGTTTCGTTAGCCCGATGTGTTGTTTATCCGTTTGGAGAGAAGAGAACACCATCTGCCACCAAGTGCTTTGTGGGCTGACTGTTCCACACGTCATGTAATGTGGCCTAGCATGGTCTCAACAAGCTCCGTGCACAGCGAGGAAGACGCGTGGAAAATAAAGGCACCGTTATCCATCGTTAAATGGAGGATCATAAAGTCATCGGCATCAGAAATCAGAATGTTCTAGTTTACGCTTGGTTTTTCCACGTTAAAAACGAAACAAAAGAATTAGCCGAATTGTCATTACGCGAGAGCGTGTGCCTCTGATCACAGATCCTGAAATTCGATTTCGGAAGTCAAATATGGTGAGCGTGTACTCACAGACATGAAATAGAAACCCAAATGACTTCGATGTCTGCAGTGGCACCACAGAGTCTTTTTACTCAGTGTAATTTGGTTTCCAGCAGGCCAGACTCCAGCAGAGCTATCACAAAAAAGATTGATTATTTCTGCAGGATAGAGCCCTGCTTACAATGGCCTTTATAAAAAGTTGGTAGTTGGTTTACAACCGAGAAAAGGTGCTGCTATCCGTAAGAGGCGAGACGCCAAATGACAAACACTTTCACAACAATGGGGATTTTGGGCAACAGTGAGTAACAAGTAGTGCTGGGCAATGTAGGTGGGGGGGGATTACATCACAGCCATTCTTTTTTTAAATAAACCAATTACAATTTATGTTATGATATTTATAAAAGCACTATCATTGTCCAATTCAGTGCAATTATTTCCCTTGTGGATGAAGGATAGAAAAAGAGGCAGCATAGCTCAGGAGGTAGTCTGGTTAGTGGAAGATTAGTGGTTTGATCTTCGGCCCTTGTAGAAAGTGTATGGAAGTGTCCTTGAGCAGGACACTGAACTCGGGACTGCTAAGGCCCTGCAACGGAATGGCGGCCTGTCCAGGGTGGTTCCTGGTTTTTGTTGAATGAGCGTGGGGATAGGCTAATGCTTGACTCCACAACCTAGCTTGGTAAGCTGTTGATGATAGCTGGATGGATGAAAGAGACATGGCCAAGACGGTTTTCTGCCATTATGGAATCTACCAATTTAGTAAATTGTGACTGTATCCATTATGGATCTGACCAACCATGTTGAATGGTTTGGAAATGGTGGCACTGACAAAAAATGAGGAGGCAGAGTTGAAGATGTAAAGATCCGCATTGGGAATGAAGAAGAACAGGATTAGGAACCAGTATATCAGAGGGACAGCTCAGGGTGGAGGGTGTGGAGACAAAGCCAGAGAGGCCCGACTGAGATGGTCTGGACATGTGTGGAGGAGAGATGCTGGTATACTGGGAGAAGGATGGTGAATATGGAGCTGACAGGCTAGAGGAGAAGAAGAAGACCAAAGAGGAGGTTTATGATGTGGTGAGGGAGGACATGCAGGTGGCTGGTGTGACAGAGGAAGATGTAGAGGACAGGAGGAGATGGAGATGATGATCTGCTATGGCGCCCCCTGATGGGAGCAGCCAGAAGTAGTTGACCAAGTTGGCCTTCAAGCAAATTCTAATCCCGAGAAGTATCTTTAAAAAAACAGAATACAGAGATATTTCACTTAAAAAACGAAGACATGAGAGGCGTTTACAGAAGACGATCTTGGCAAAAGAAAAATGAAATGAAAAATGAAAAATATCTCAATACTGAGATTGAAATGCTCTAATATAGAGGTAAAATACTCTTTGTGTTTATTGCTTGGTGGAATTTTACATACTTCTTGGTTACACTGTGTTAACTTCAGCATATTATAACCTTATAGCAGACCAGCTGGTTTGGAAATTTGAAATGAAAAAAAGCACCTTTACCATGCATTCATCATTCTTCATGGCAACATATGTCCTTAATTTAGCTACCTGCATGCACCAAATCAATTCTTTGGAGCACAAATCCAGACTGCTGAAACATTATTCTGCATGACCATTATACAATGCATCAATGTCCTTCTAAGCCTCCAAAGGGAAAAAGTACATGTTAATGTTAACCTTACACACACGCACAAATAAAAGGAAAAAGTCCAATCGCTCCTCAAAGCTACAACAAATCTATAATTTCACTTGCCCTTCAGAAGGCAGCCATTATGTTTGAGGATGGAAAGCTATTCATTGCATAGTGAGCAGCAGCGTGGTGAAATTCAAGTTATTTATGTGTGCAAAGGAGTTACTCAGTTGAGCATAGAGCCTGTTTTTCTCTTCTTTTCCATTTATTTTATTCAATTTTTTTTTTAAACCTTACCAAAAACCAATTCAACTAGTGGCCCACAGGTCAGACATAGCCCTTTTGAGTTTTTCAATGACCCCAAAGAGGCTACCTGCAAATCAAGCTGCCATATGTGATATGATAAATAAACCTGACATGGGTCTTGATGTATACTCAATAATCTAGGTCAAGAAATCACACACAAAACTGAATCACTCCATCTGAACATATTTTACGAGATGTTGCGTTCAGATGAAGCGATTCAACATTTTAAGAACACTGAGGTTATCTCTGAGCTACTTTGAAACATCTGAATTATAGACTCTATGATCGGATCCTTTATGGTATTGGTTACGTCTCTTTAAAAGCACTAACATGCTGGGAATGTCCGCAGTAGGACGACACTCGCTCTGCACCTGCCATTCGCTCAAGCCTGAAGTTGCCCTTTGGGCTAGCGAAAACTCTCCTTAGCTAAGCTAACAAGAAGCTTCAACGTGTCTCTCTCAAAACTAAAAAGATGTGAAGTTGACAATGAAAATCCCCAGCTCCAGAGTAAATACACTGACAAGTATTTATTTGCTTTGCCAGCTGCACCATGTAATAAACTGGTGTGATTATTGTTCAACTGAAGCATTGCTGGGATGAATGAATTGGATGTGAAGAGGCACTACAAGTCAAATCATGGGTTATTTTCAGCCACTTTTCCTGAGGGCACGGAGGGGCCGATAATGGAAGTCTCAAGACTGCTAGCATCTTTGTAACAGAGTCACGTGGTCCCCTCGTCGCTTCAACACTAAACACGAGAGCCACGATAGCGTCCCTGTGTGTAGCCTGGACACTGGCCAGACAGAGGAGACCTTCCACAAAGGTGGAGACCGTAGAAGAATGGATTCTGACTGTCAGTGATGAAGTGGTGGTTGAAGAACAAGCTAAGGGACGCATCCCTTCATCCATCGAAGAAGTGCCGCTTTTGGACCTATGAGTTGGCTACGGTAGCTTAATGGGTAGAGTAAATACTTCTGGAACTGACAAGCCAGATGTTGTGAGCTCAAAACCTTAATCCCATGTGCTCCATCTAGGTCTATGTCCACCCACACGGCATGGGGACTAATCCTGACAAATAAACCCCCCACCTCACGTCAACTCTTCTTAGAATGAAGCTACTCGCAAAGGATTTATGGAGGGAACTTTTTGCAAACCTGAAGAAAGCATCAACTGATGAATCAACTGATTGTACCGTCATGGCTCAGCTAAACATCTGGGTTAACTTTGGCACGGGATGCACTTCAGAGAATGACCACTGGGGTATATTTCATTGGAGGTACAAACCAGAGGTGAGGGGATTTTTATAAAGAATGCCTCATTCTCTGAGTGTGAACTAGATTTAGAAAAAGTTTGCTTATTAGTTACTTCATGGCTATCAGCTATGGAGCCCTATACATCCATCCATCCATCATCAACCGCTTATCTGAAATCGGGTCGCGGGGGAACTGGAGCCTATCTAAGTTCTCATTGGGCGAGAGGCAGGGTACACCCTGTATAGGTCACCAGCCTATCACAGGGCAGAGCAGTTAGGGGAACAGTGTCTTGCTTAAGGACACCTCGACACGCTTCTCTGCAGGTGTGGGGATCAAACCTGCGACCTTCTGATAGCCAGTCGACCGCTCTACCCACTGAGCCATGCTGCCCCTTCATGCCTGAAGGATATCATGGGCACAGTCATGAACATGGTGAATTTTACTGGCTCCACCTCCAGTCTTCAACATCCCAACATTTCCATCTGCTGCATGCCAACACGTTCGCCAAACACAATGACTTACTAGCCCATAACAATGCCAGATGGCTCAACAAAGGACCTGTTCTGCACTCTTTCTGTGAGCTCTGGCAGCGGAGTCGGTCTTTCCTTTGTATGAGTGAACACACAAGGGCAACAAACCTCTTGGACTACATGTTGGGCAAGTAGTTTGTGGTCAAGTCTTACCTTTTATGGGGCATTTGTGGACACTTGAACACTTTACCTCTCGACGTTCAGGGGAAGGGAAAGTATTTCTCTGATTCGGTGGATAGGCGTTATGCCTTCAAGACAAAGATAATGATTTCCACATCACACCTAATGGCAGCAACATTGCCTTTCTTCCCACAACTCAGTGCATTTGTGAGCAGGGTACCTGAGGCACACAAAACCCCCATCAGGACACACTTCATGATAACATGGACTGAGATTTTTTTTTTTTTTTGGAGAGATTTTCCCAAGCTTCAACATCCCCCTTGAGGTATTCTGGTTTGTCCATGACCTGTTTCTATCAAACCCGAGGCCGAGTTCAGTGTAAATGCAAAATAGGTAAGGTCTTGTATTGATGAGAGCATCTGGTAGATGGGACTGGTTGATGTGCAGTCCTGTTTTGCTTCAAAGTAGCACTTGTAGTCTGAGGGTCTAGTGGGTGTACTGGACTCTCAGTCTAATCTTGATCTAATCATGTTGGCCCACACGGATACCTCACAATAAGGAAAGTAGTCCTGCCAATACTGTAAATACTGGGATCTACCAATACGTGTGGGTCTAGCCTTTCTCATATGAAAGCCATCAAAACCACGGCATGTTGTTCCATAACGATATTCTATTTGAATAGAGCTTTTCAACAAAGCTGCTTTACATAAGATCAAATGAACATAAAGGAAACACATCAAACACATGCCACACAACAATAACCACACATTTGAAGCCATTTCAAAAACCTGAACTTTGATTTATGATTTGAATATTGACCGATCAGTATGGAGGGAGTTCCAGATGGAGGAGACGGTGATGGAGAGAAGGCTCTCTCATCCCAGTTCCGGTGCTTGGTCCTGTGAGGTGGAGACAGGAGGTTGACGTTGGAGGAGAGGGTGTGAGTATGAGAGTGGAGCAGGTCGGGTCGATGGGAGGGGTCTGGTTTTAGAGGGCTTTTTGAGGGTTTTTTTTTCTAATCTGGCAGCCATAATCACCATGTACCCTGGCTCAATAGCCAAGTAGGTAGGGGCTTGACCAGTACTTGGATGGGTGAACATCCATCCATCATCAACCACTTAACCACGCAACCGCTCAACCATTAACCTCCTGGGAAAACTGTATTTCTGCTGGAAATGGTGCTGGTGGGCTAGTCTTCCTTCTGAACCCACTAGAAAAACAAGAATCCCAGTGTAATGATGTGGACACTGTACTATAGGAGATGCCATTCATTGAATGAGACATTAAATCGAGGTCCTGAGTTCCTGTAGTCATTAAAGAGCCCATGGCACTTAATGCAAAGAGTAGGGGGTCCACCCAGAGTCTTGGCAAAATTCCAAACTTGGCTCTCTCCATCTGGCCATGTAATCATTCTCCTGTGTAATTGGCCCAATAATTCCCTCCTCTCCACTTCCAACTGATATGTGGTGGGTGTTCTGGTGCAAAATGGCCGCCATGCATCACCCAGGTGGATGCCACATATTGGTGATGGTTAAGGGGAGCCCCCCCCCTTCAGTGTAAAACACTTTGTGTGTCAAGATAAAATGCCATATAGATATAATACATTACTATCATCTAATATGAGCGTCTCAGGACAGGAGGCTGTCCGATTGTAAAGCCCACTTAAGGACATTTGCAATTTGTGATACTGGGCTACACAAATAAAATTGATTTGAATTCCTTAGCATTGGGGTGCTGCACGACTGTGTCGAAGAATTCCCTGCCAATCTATGAGCCAAACTAAGTTGAAATAGCAAAATCAAGGCAATGTTATTTCCCTAAATGACTCAAACAGGCTTTAAAATGGCCGGATTCCCATATATATATGGTAATTCCATAGTATAAAATCATATGATTGAGGCATTTAATGCCATCATAGAGACAATGCAAAGTCGCCATATCTGTTCTATGACGAGTCAAAGAGGCCTGCTTATTATCAGTCTGGATACTGTTCTAGTGATGGCACCTTTATTCAAGACAGATAGGGAACTGCTATAGGCATCTTATGTCTACTTGGAATTGTCTTTGATAGCATTATGTCCAAAGGCCTGTTAATGGTAGTCTGATGGCCACTGATTTACTAGGTTCATCTTGCATTCAGCATTTATGGATATGGAGCCATCTTGAAAGCTCCTTACATATGCATGGACGTGTGGAGGAAGCTATTCTTCACAAGCCTACTTACCGTTAGCCTGATGGATACAGTTTTACTATATTCAACTTGTTTTCCACATTTGTGGACGGCCCGTCAGAAAAACACCTCATGTCTCCTTGGTATTTTCAATGCTACTGTTCCACTTCTGTATCAAGCCTCTAAGCCATAGCTTTGACTATAATGGCTAACATGAAGAAAAGGGATGCACGTGACTAGTTTATTCCACGTATCAAAATGACACCGTAAAAATAACAACAATGACCTCCTTCATAGGGACAGTGCATATTAAAGAACATTTAGGATGTAAATGATCAGACGTAGCCATCAGGCTGATTTACATCCATTGTTCCAAGCAGTTAGGGGCTCAGTGTCTTCCTCTAGGACACCTTGACATACTTCCTGCAGGGTCCGGCGATCAAACCACCAATCTCTGATTACTAGATGACCACCCTACCCACTGAGCTCTGCTGAGTTAGAGTGAAGCGTAAGAGTGGCCTGTAGCCATTAATAGACTAAGTATTCTCTATGGCCCACACACCCGCAGTGATTTTCTTACGTGGCCCACTTGCTATTGAAGTTGGACAGCCCTGCCTTGCCACGACCACCATCTATGCATGAATGGGACAACAGAGGTTTATTAATAGCCTGAGAGTGCTGCATAGGAGCCGCCTAAATCTACTTTCTAAGACTAGAAGAACTCCCCGTGAGTGTCAAAAGTCTGATGATGTATTAAAGTCTTCGGTCAGCAGAATTAAGTTAGAGGAATTAGGAGGGAATAGGGAAACCCTGTAATACAGAGAGCACCGACTGCATGGTGACTGGATGCAGGTGGTGTGGAAAGAAATCCACCGACTGTACATACAGAAGGGGTGTGTTGGGTATTGCTCTTAATGAAGCGAAACCCAAACTAGAGTAAAACAGCTAAATTACTGTCAAATCTCACTCGATACCTCTCGAGCATCGGACGTCCGTGTCCGTACGTAATGGAAGGGCTCTCTTTGAAATCTCTCTCGGACATATTCACAGGTATCAAATGGCCTGTTGGAAATCCCACTAAGTGCCCATAGCAAGGGAGTCACGTTACAGCAGCCTGGGAGATTATGAATGATAGGGCAACTCTCTCCCCATTCATTACAGTGACACACATGAATAATTCATAGCATCAAATTACAGGCCTGGAAATATTCAGCTGTGTGGTATCAGGCCTTTCCTCTCCAATTGATCACCTTTCACACCGGTGATGGACTTGCTGGACAAGTGATATGCAACCCATGCTAGACCCTGGCAGTGAAAAGCCTCGTCTCTGTGTGGCACAAGCATTTGCTCTGAATCCATCACCGAAAAAAGCAAAGGGGAAACATCAATGGCTAAATTCATCTGTGAAACCATCGCATTCATCGGAGGTAAAATCAGTTCATTAATGATTTAACATTGATTCAACTGTTAATAATTGTTGGTATAATTTGTATTGATTGGTAAAAGCTACATCTGACCATACATCGAAGCTGCGATGTGAATGGTTTATAAAGGGTAGCAGTAAAATTAGCTGCCTATGATCTGAGGACCACCCGGGGCGGGGCGGTGGGGTAATGCTCAGGAGGTAGGGTGGTCCTCTAGCAGGCAGAAGTTTGGTGGTTTGATCCCTGGTCACTGCAGAAAGTGTGTCGATGTGTCCTTGAGCAAGCCACTGAACTCCCTCACTATTTGGGACAACAGATGAAAATTAACCCGGTGGCCATATCTGGTGTATCTACATTCTAAATGTTCCTTAATATGCACCGTCCCTATTTAAAGGGTTAGCATTACCATTATGAATTCTTATTATGGAACTTTGGCCCTAAATACACATCTTCAGCCTTTCTCGCTTCTCTCCACAGCCTTCGAGGAACAAACCAACCTCAGAAGTAAGACGTGTGTTTGTACCACTTGCAGACGTATACGTGTTTCAGACTGTCGGGTAAATTAGAGGAATGGTTTAGATGAAGAACTCAAGGAAAGCACCAGTTTGAATCAATTCAACGAGAGTGACAAAAACATTGTTTTAAAGAGGTGCAAGGATGAGGAGGGGGTTTGCTTCCGTCATGAATGGGACACACGGGGAGGCCATTATTGTAAATCATGACTTTTAGTCGTTTTTATTTGTTATCGGTTTTTATAATGTTTCCTGTCGAGTCATTTCTAAGACCGATATCATCAATGACATGCTCTGATGGCTAAAATCCCCAGTTCATTATTTAGGTTCATTAACTGAGCAATAGAGGGGGGGGGTTATGAGGAGTAATTTCCTACTGCTCCTTTTCAAACTTATAATTATTTGTTGCATTCTCTATTGAATATTTCCTTGTTGATGTACGTTCGAAATAAAAACATTTTAATTTGAAATGTTCAGCTTGGCTTCCGAGGCCTTACTGTCCCTGAAAGGAACTTGAAATGGGAAGTACTGATGACTTCCTTCCTCGTACTGAAACCCATAGTTTGTAGCTAACAGTCATCTCTCTTCCATCTTTAAAAAAGATCTTTTCCCCCTATGAACTGATGAGAATATTATTTTTAAATGTCTTTTATAGCAAGAGGTTTTTTTTACAACACAAACATATGAGCATTACTGGTACATAATGTGGCATATGTCAAAAATACATATCCTATTTTTGTCTTCGTCTCATCCAACAGCATAATTTGTATAGTAAAAAAAAATCCATTCGCTGCCTGCTATGCAAATCTACACAAACTAACAGTTTGCGTAGATCTGGGATGAAACACCGAAGCTGAATTGTATACGTTTCATATCCTCATAATCATCACTATTACTTCATCTAACCACATCACAACATACATGAAGATCTGCGAGGCAGAGGAGGGAGACATGCGGGTGACTGAAAATCCTGCATTTCATTGCGAATCAATGGCAACTCCATGATTCTAACCCCAAAATGAAATGTGCCGGGGAAGCAAAGCACGACCGTAAATTGCTGATGCTGGAACATACATCATCACACCAAATAACATCATCACAGCTACTCTACACTTTTTACCCAGCCTGGTTGTCCTGCTGGCGTGTTCAATTGCAGCTGTCAATCACGGGAAACATAAAAGAGACAGGAGTGATGTTTCAGGGTAGGAAGAGAGATGGGATCATCTCCGCAGCACTATGTCCGAGAGGAAAAGAATAGTTTTGCTTAAAGCTGTGACTGCTGTTCATTGAGATGTCTCTGGGGTAATATTTAAATTATCTATAGCTCATGGTCTGAAGCGCACGGCGCGAATACATTTAGGGCAGGTCCATATTCATTATTTAGACACTTTAGATGATTTATTTGTCGTTGGGCACACAGGGAACAAAATGTATTCCCTGCATTTAACCCATCCTATTGTGTAGGAGAAGTGAGAAGCTGCAGCACCCGGGGACCACCTCCAGCTGTTTGTCTTATTTGCCTTGCTCAGGGGTACAGGCAGGAATATCAACCCTGACCTTTCTGTCTTTATGATGGAGGGAGGGAAGCAGAGCACCCTGAAGAAACACGCAGGCACGGGGAGAACACCTAAACTCCACACAGAAAGGACCTGGGACGGGATTCGAACCCGGGACCTTCTTGCTTCGAGTCAACAGTGGTGACCACTGTGCCACCGTGCTAGTTAAACAGCATAATCTGGGCACAAGGTCAGCTGCAAACGGGCCGTAGTCAGTCTCTTAATCACAGGGGATTTTAGACAACACATGAATCAAACCAGTCAGTGTCACATCCCCCTAGTGTTTAAAACCAGAACCACCAGAATGGCCACACCATGCCGAAAGCAGTAGAATGATGTCAGGAGACGGTCGAAACAAAGCTCGCCGCTTACTGAACATATCAATAAATAGGGGGTGGCATAGCTCAGTGGGTAGAGCGGTCGTCTGGCAATAGAAAGGTCACAGGTTTGATTCCCGGTCCTGCAGAAAGCATGTTGAGGTGTCCTTGAGCAAGACACTGAACCCCTAACTGTTCCCTGAGCACCATATGTTGGCATATGTTGGCAGCTCACTGCTCCTATACAATAGGATGGGTTAAAATGCAGAGAAATCCAAATTTCCCCTTGTGGGACTGATAAGGGAATCCTTTTTTTAATAAATATATATATAACATAACCATACTGTCATGTTTTTAACTCTTATGATACACATGATAATGATTCACATTGAGATGTTTTTAGTTGTAGTCTTTTGTAAGTTTGTACACTGCTGCACATCCCTGTGTGTGTAACGGGCAGATTGTCGACCCACCTATCAGTGCATGTTACGATCTGAATAACGCCTCCTTTAAACAGTAGGGGAATACTACCACATCGACTCCAGTCCAGCTTTCTGTACGTCAATGGAGGAATCGCTTTCTGCTGCCTAATGACAGACACAGCGTGGCTGATCACACCTCATTTTAGGACCAACATGCCCACGGGCACTCAGGTGGGCGCGAGCACATTAGCTACTTGAAGAACATGGACACTGGATGGTAAAACTGCATTGGTCTGAAACCAGCAACAACACATGGGCTGTGTTTTGTACCGGCTCGGTGAAATACAGGGCCTTTGGACTGAGCCTCAATGTCCAACCAAACAGATCAGTTCCTGTGATCTTCTATTTACAACTCCTGGCTATTTTCTTTTCAGAGGAGAAGGCCTTGAAGGGGAATCCTTGAGCTGAAATACTTGAAGCGGCACAGTGGCCCTGTAGTCAGCGCTGTGGCCTCGCAGCAGGGAGGTCCTGGGTTTGAATCCCGTTCAAGGTCATCCCTGTGTGGAGTTTGCACATTCTCCCGTGTCTACATGAGTTTCATCCAGGTGTTCAGGTTTTTCCCCAGCTATCAAAATACATCTATGCTAGGGCTAATGCTCCTGCCTGTGCCCACGAGCAAGGCAATAGAAACAATGACTGCCGCTGGTTACCAGGCAACGCCGCTACCTGCTGCCCCATGCAATAATAGGATGGGTTAAATACAGAGAAGACATGTCATTCTAACGAAAAATGACAGAATAAATAAATTAGCTTTCATATGTTGGAAAATCAAAACAGAGATATGCAATAATTTATAGGATATGATCCATAATGGTGTCTTATAGACACCATAACAAAAGCTTTTCAGAGACTCTGGTTGCAGCTTCAAGAAGCAAATTTGATGAGAAGTCTGATGTAATTATCTTAATGGGGACTAACCATCTGAACTTCACCTTAATTTAACTTTAGCTTAACTTACTTGGCCATAAATGACACACTTTTCTACATTTTGTTTTGTGAGGAAGTCTTAAATAATGACAACAATTCATGTGCCCCCATGCAGCTATTACTTACCCGATGACAAACTAAATTGCAGAGTATCCAATTATGTTACAGAGGTATTATGTCCCAAGAAAGGCCGCAGATCTCTACAAAGGTGCAAAGAAATAAGGACTGAAATTCAATAATACATCCTTTTAAACAAGGCAATTTCAAAATGACAGAATGAAAAAGCCTTCATGCTGAGCACTTATGTAGAATTGTTGGATTGGAGTTAAATCACTAGAAAGGGAGAATGGCAGGTTGGTTGGGGTTATTACACAGGCTAAATCATCCATCATCACCACCACCCCCTGCCCATATCTTTCTCTCTCTCTCTCTGTGTGTCCCTTTCCCTGGTCAGCACCTCACCTTCCAGAAATAATAAGTATACAAAAATCATTTCAAATACAAAGAGGCACCTTATATTGCCTATTTGGTCAAATAAAAAAAGAAAGAAGAACATTTTATAAGCCACATACAAGTCCATTTCTCTCCAACCCCCCTCCCCCTACCATTGAAATAGTACTTGTATCCCAAAGTGTGTTCTACCCTTACCCCCTTATGCAACCGAGGATCACATGACTCCGGTCTCAGTGGTCTCAATTAATTTGGTTCTCCGCGAGTCTCAGCTGAATGTCAAGGAACATGCAACCCAAGAGACATGACGCCCATTACTGCCAGGTCCCTGGCCCATTTTAGAGCCTGGCTGAGAAAAGAATGGCTGAACAATATGAGGACAATATAAGGATGCTCTACCTCTGGGATGTGACGGCTGTAAAGGTTGTGTTCCTTATCACAGGTGGACAGTGACATTTGCCCATGGTACATGACTAAATTAGTGCACATGGGCAAGAAAGATCAGTTTCTTAAAAATTGAGCATCCAATTAGTTGTTCAATTTCAAGCATCCATTTTCATATCTACAAAGTACTATTGTACAAACTTGCCCTGATCCATCCATCCATCCATCCATCCATCCATCCATCCATCCATCCATCCATCCTTCCATCCATCCATCCATCCATCCATCCATCCATCCATCCATCCATCCATCCTTCCATCCATCCATTCTTCCATCCATCCATCCATCCATCCATGGTGGTATTGTACTGGTACTCCAGAGAGAACCAAGCAGAACTAGTGTTTCTTTACTTTCAGGTTAAGATGACATCAGTCATGGATTTTTAGAAGGATTTTATGACACATTTTCAATGTGGGACAAAATCATCCTCATCAAAAGTAAATCCCGCTCACTGTTAACACTTAGATGCTACTGACCAGCTGTAGTGAATTGTGCCTTCTGTCTTATACTGTGATTATACATCATGTTCATTAGTATTGGTTGACTGTTGCTTTCATGCAACCAAAGCGAAGCCCGACAAAATTCAAAAAATGAATCTTAAGTTTACTGAATAGAGCCGATATGGGTTGAGTTGAGTTGAGTCCTGTCAGCGTTCCAGAGGGGTATCAAAACAACTGACCCAGCAGTAGGAAACTTGGGGAACAGGGATGGGGAAAAAAGGGGATACAATAAAAATTAAAAATGGATATGAGTTGAGTTGGACTGAAGGTTCCCCCAAATTTAAGACTACATAGACCTTTAATCGCTTGGAGATTTTTGGAGATGCCTGCAAATATGGAAGATAGAATTAGTGAAAGCAGGAAATAACTTTTTTCGCTGAAATAGCTCAGTGGGTAGAGCAACCGAAAGGTTGCAGGTTTGATCCCCTGTCCTGCGTACAGCATGTGGAGGTGTCCTTGAGCAAGACACTGAACCTCTAACTGCTCCCCGAGCTCCACATGTTGGCAGCTCACTGCTCCTATACAATAAGATGGGTCAAAAATGCAGAGAAATCCAAATTTCCCCTCGCGGGACTGATAAGGGAATCATAAATCTTCTGACTTACTGCCAACCGGCCTACGTCTATGTGACAAATAGCAGTTATGATCGTCAGCAGTACCCACATGGCATTTATGACTATATACACTGAATGCCCAAAGTTTGACACTCCTCTGCGCCTCTCCCCTGATCATATCAATTCTCATTCTTTATCCAAGTCAGAGCTGATGGTTTTGAATCTGCTATATATCATTTAATACAAGTTTCACTCCGACATGATCTTTTCCAGACTTGAGGCCGTGCAAAAGCCTTCACGGCAAGAGATTACAGAGCCTGTCACACCGGTGACCTCCACATATTCGTTATGTTGGTGCCCCATTAGACTGGAGCCTCTCTTAATTGCAGCGACACTATCTGGCATGTACAGGGGAATAGTGTTGCTGCAGTCAGCAGTCCACAAAGCTCATTTTCACTTCCCTGTTTGCACTTTAACACCACACGAACACAGATTTCCTCTGGAGACCCTTCTCACATTCTCATGTCAGTTTAATTGATGGCCAAATTGCTGGTGGTGATCATTAACAACAAGGGAAGCCTCGGACTGCAGGTGCGTCTGTGTCGAAAGAACTCCATTCAACTCGTACGTCTTCAAGCAAGGCCTATCCTATAACCTGGAGGGTTAATCCGCTTACCTCATTTAATTAAACACTGGTGAATTTCTCTGGGCTCTATAGATATCATTATTATTATCTAAAATCATAATCCATCCATCCAACCATTGTCACCACTGATCTGAAGCAGGGCTGCAGAGTGATGCTGGAGCGTATCCCGGCACTCTTTGGGGCAAAAGGTGGGGAAACATCCCGGACAGGTCCAGATTCAATCGCAGGGCTTAAGCAGTTAGGGGGGGGGTACTACCACGTCTTGCTAGAGGACACGTCAACATGCTCTCTGCAGGGGCCAGGGATCGAACCACCAATCTTCCAATTACCAGACAACCGCCCTACCACCTCATCTATGCTGCCCCCCATGAATCATGATCTTTTTCTTTCAGAGGTCACCACAGCAGATTTTATAGTTCCCATCGGTACTCTGTGAGGGCGCAGCACTAATGGCTGCCATTGTTAACCCGGGCCTGGCCCGAACCGACAGGGCACTCGACAATCCGCATACTGATTTAGCAAAATTGAAAGTCAGATGCCCTTCCTGAAACAACCACTAACCCTATGGCCCCACGTATCGTAATAATAATCATCATTTATTATTATTTTAAACCTTACGTTTTCCAAACCTTAAAGGGACATTTGCAATCTGGAATGATGTCACTCCAGTACTGGGATGGCATCCAGCACTTTAGAGTTAGTGGTTGTGTCAGGAGGGGCATCCATCCATCCATCCATCCATCCATCCATCCATCCATCCATCGTCAACCGCTTATCTGAAATCAGGTCACGGGGGAACTGGAGCCTATCTCAGTTCTCATTGGGTGAAAGGCGGGGTACACCCTGTATAGGTCACCAGTCTATAACAGGGCAGAGCAGTTAGGGGTTCAGTGTCTTGCTCAAGGACACCTCGACATGCTTCTCTGCAGGACCGGGGATCGAACCTGTAACCTTCTGATCACCAGACGACCTCTCTACCCACTGAGCCATGCTGCCCCTAAGAAGTGATGCTATTGCTTTTGCTGACTAAAACAAGAAATCATAGCATTGCCTATCCTACAGTCAAAAGATGTCTCAGTATGCAGAATGTTCTCTGGACAGACGCATGGTGTCGGGACGAATCACCAGCAGGGAATCTGAGCTAGCAGGGGCTTTGTGAATTTGTCGAATTTACATTGAGTGAACTTCGTAAGTGTCCCTCAGAGATTGGAAATAGCTGGTCCCTTGCATTTTCGTATCATTTTCCACGGAAATTTCAAGCCTCTCGAGTCTGAACACGATTTAACTTTAGAGCCCCACTATCAAATCTTTCTTGTTGTTTTATTTTTGCACCCTGCAATTTTTGCCTGGTCGAGTGAGTGATTGAGTAGCTGAATGAGTTCCCGTCTAGGTTCAGAGTAACTCTGCATCTAAAACACTCATTGAAAACAAAATCTATTCACCCTCGATTCTAAAGTCCCCGCACTCCCTTTGGGAAACGTAGCAGGGAAAATATAGAACGGGCCGGGGGATGGTGTTATATGTGATACATCTTTCATAAGGCAAAGTGGATTAACAGATGGAGAGGGGATGCGGGCATTTCAACAGACGTAACCGGAGGAATGAGCTTACCACTGATGCCACAGGTTTTTCCAACGGCAACAAACTTTTTAAATTCTTTTTAAAGCAATCGGTAATAACAGAGGGAAGAACACCATTGAGGACTGGCTTCAAAGGGCCGAGTCTGTCCAATGTAATAATTTCAGACTCCATTTCATTCTCGTACCGTTATATAATGAATGGGTTAAAACAATTACTAGACTGTTTGTTCTAGAAGCGATGTTTGAACTTTGAACATCTGGCTGTGTGAGTGATTAGGATAGTTCACATCTGCCATGGCATGTCTCTAGCCTGTCGAGGATGTCTGCCTTGCTGGTGCCGATTGGAAGTGGAGAAGTGAATAACGGTGTTGAGCAGTGTATAAAGTCCAAACACAGAAACACAAAAAGGAAAACAACAAGGGAATGACAGAACTAGGAATCTTCTGGGTCAACCTAGATACCCCTAAAGGCACCCGAGATCACACGGGGTGGTGGGGCTGAGGGTTTGTGCCCCACCGAGGTGCGGAAAACAAACAACCTCAAACTCGCCATCGTCTCGGTGCCTTTGAATAAAGTTATTCAGCACCCGGCCATTCATCAGAGGTGTGGTGACGGATTCTGTTCAGGGTGAGGGAAGTCACTTTTTTTGGTCATTGTATTCTCACAATAGAATCTGCCCCCTGCATTTCACCCATCCTATTGTGAAGGAGCAGTGAGCAGCTGCAGTGCCCCGGGAGCAGTTACGGGTTCAGTGTCTTTGCTCGAGGACACTTCCACATGTCATACATTTGTCTCAGTGGGCTTTAGAATAAAACCATGAGACGGGTAGAGGAATCGGAGGATGGAAAAGGGAAGAAACGGTGGAATTCAATTCATCAAGACTTCTTTTCCTACGGTCAGAGGGAGCCGAGGACTAAACCGCTGACCTTCTGATTATCAGACAACCCGCCCTACCTCCTGAGCTAATAGAGCATTAGAAGCCTTTTTAGGGGGAGGGTAGAGTCTAGATGTGCCACCATACACTGCATACTGGAGTAAATCCATCTTACCTACATGCTCTCTAATAGCTGTGGCCATAGACAGAACCCGAGGTAATTAATAAGCCTGGGACCGTGCACGTGGCTGTAGAGGAGAGGATAAGCGAGACGCAGTTTCCTCACACATCTTTGTCATCACTAACCACAAAGCATGTCGTTTGCCGCGGTAGCTCAGTGGTACAGCGCATGAGTGGGAGGCTGCGGGTTCAATCCCACCGCGGGGCGTCAGGAAGAGCAATCAGTAATTTGTCACAAATTGCATTTTAAATAAACACCTTGTGGAGGTGTCTGAGAATTATATCTTATCAATTATCATTATTATTAACGTTATTATTATTTACAAGCGATCCAAACTTGTGGTCAGGCTTGAAAACAAATCTGCGAATTGTAATGTCTGCATTTGGTCTGATTAGTCCATGTGTGCGTGTGTGTGTGTGTGGTGTGTGTGTGTTCATTTAACAGTATTTCACAGTTGATTGCGTTCCTTTCTGTCACTTAGCAGGTCTCCCCAACAGCTTTAATTTGATGTTTACAGTCGATCTGCTGGCTTTTTGTTGGGCTTCTTCAGGGCACACGCCGTACATCAGGAGTGGGCTTCCACCCCCTCCCCGTTTTCACTTTAATCGAAGCCACCCTGTTTGGTCATAGCAGTCAATTACAGAGTGTGTATCCCTGTCACGTGAAGAGCAACATTTAACATCTATAATGGGAGAT
>OMLC01049003.1:13307-41753 GCA_900302585.1 Regalecus glesne | reverse complement strand
CTCTATCTTTTTATCACCGAGCTCCAGCCAACCTGCAGTTGGAACTGGAAGACAGTTGGTGAGGGAGGAATGAGGATTCTAAATAAAACATCTCTGAAAGAATTTGTATCCTGAATCCATACAGCTCAAGATAGAACCAGAAAGTTTCTAAGAATGTCATGATCAATAAAAAAATAACTTCCATGGCCATTTCAGTGTTCAGGAGATTATTGTGACAGTTTAGTTCCACTTGGGGAGGCTTAAGTTACAATTCTACTGCAGCATAAAAGTGTCCATAAAAATCTTTCAGACCTCAACACAAGAGCCGTCACACAAGAGCCACTTACTATATAGCACACGGCCCCAGATGCAGACTCCATCAACCCATCTTCACCTCACCCGCATCCTGTCCTAGGTACGTGTCCCTTCACTGCAGGGAGGCCTGTGTTGGCAGAAGTTTAATCTCCTCTGCCACAGGAGCTCTAATATAATACTCTGCTGAAAGTTTGGCACATATTAAGCCATATACTCATGTCATGTGCAAATGTACGCATGTATTTTAACTGAGATTGTGACTGTAAATATCTTTAAGAAGGATAATATCCATCTTATCTATCCATTCATCTCTCTCTCTCTATCCATCCGTTCATCCATCTACCCTTTCTTTGGAAGTAGGGTAGTTATCTAGCAATCAGAAGATTGGTGGTTCAGTCCCCTGCAGAAAGCATGTGGAAGTGTCCTCGAGTAAGACACTGAATCCCTAACCGCCAGTGATGCCCGGTCATAGAATGGTGACCAGTCAAGGGTGTTTCGTCCAAGGAGTGCTGGGATAGGCTCCAGCATGATGCTGTGACCTGATTATGGATAAGCAGGTGATGAAGGATGGATAGACGGACGGATGGATGAGTATTATCAACAAAAACAGTCAATCCCATTTGTACACCATGACTTGCAAACCAAAAATTCCATTATGCGTTTATGTCTCTCCTGAGGTTTAGGTGGCATATTACAGTGCCTTCAAACACTGCAAGGTGCCCCCTAAACCGGACCTCAAAGTCAGCTTATGTTTAAAAGTCCAAAACGCCAACAAATGAGACATGCGTGCATCCTCCAAACTCATTATGCCTCAGTTACAGAAGTGCTGAACACAAGAAGGTTTGCATTTAAGAAACGTATACTGGTTCTAAATGTCTATAGCCGGGGTCAAAACCCCAGATACAGACACTATGGTCTGTATCATGATTCCAGAGTGAGCTCTTTGACCTTCTTGTAACATGACAGAAGTCTTATAAGCTGTTGAGCAACTGTATCCTAAGTGATTACAAGCAGCAAGCAACGTGGACTTGACTCTAAGGGTAATGCATAGGAAGGGGGACTGTATCCCATTGACAGGATTATAGAATGAAGGCCATAATACTATAATCCCCCGGCAAAATGAGAGACCAGGGAACAAGCACACCACAGAGAGCTAGCACCCTGGTCTACAACAGTCAGATTAACCAACAGCTGGTTGCAAGGGCGACAGATTACTTTCACACGTCTTTACATGTTTTAATAAGTCTGGCTATCTCGCGGTCACATGTCGTAACAACATCGGACCGAAAAAAATTCTGTTAAAATACAAGATCGTACAAAGAGATCGTCTTGATGTCTCTTCTTCCAAAGTCCTAACATTGCCTGCAAGTGCATTGGTTTTAATTTAATCTCAATGTTTTTTTCAGTCACATTGACCAGTGAGATATCTTCACATCTTCTCTATGGAAGAGCACCCAAAATGAAGAAGAGGGTATCAACCATATAGTAGCAAGTCATAAACATCTTTTCATAGCTTTATGAACATAAAAAAACAAAATATTACAGACCTGCCAACCGTATGAGGCACACGGATTGCTGGTTTGATCCCCTGCCTTCACAATGGATGTCAAAGTGTCCTTGAGCAAGACCCTCACTGCTCCTAGACAATAGGATGGGTTAGATGCAGAGAATAAATTCCACTAGCCTTGGTTATGTGGCAATGAAACACTTGAACTGGGATGCACTGTCCCTATAAAAGGATATTCATTTATTTATATCTGTCCGGGCTCTATTTAGGGATCACTCAGTGGCACTCAACCACTGATCATACCATTACTAATCTGACACCTACAGAAAAAGACTCACGTTTCCTGTCTAACATTTCATTTCAGATGTAGAGATGCTGACCGATACACAGCCCATGGCGTTGACGGTGCAGCAAAAACAAGCACAAATTAACAGTGTGCTTTTGTTATGTTTGACACACATCCATCAGTCAAGATTGGCCGCAACTATGCACAAACATAGACCATAGACCGTTTTCATATCCAGCTTTGGCTAGACACTAATTCGATCCATGGTTTAATCTCAGTTGTAGATGGATGGGATATAACTGACCTCAGTGATATCTGAGGCCCATCTGCTCAGTGAGGCTGCAAAAAGAAGTGGCTGGGTGTGTACATACAATGAAGGCCTCCTTGAAGGTTAGTAATAGTTTTTCTGATAGTGTTTTTGCCCTCATTGGATAGGAGATGAGTGTGATGAAGACAGAGGAGCCTCATTCCAACACATTCCTGTCATATCTTAACAAGCTGTGAAATATTCTACTGTCGATATATCAATCCCACCATTTAACTATACCATTATAGTCAATGAACCATTATGGAAGGATTAACTATTGAATCCGTCAGTCAATATGTGAATTAAAATGTATAGAACAATACTACAAGACCTTTAGCGTCCTTCATGATGGGTGCGGAACTCTGTCACTGTCCCTCTCCTCAGATAGGATATAATCCTGCCCTCCTATTGGCTCAGCTTCTTTACTCCATTGTCCTGGAACTCTTAAGGGATGCGCCCATGTTTCCCATTACAGCACTGAAAGAGATAAACTCTCAGAGAAGCCATGATGTTGGATGACACCATACAAGACCTATGAATGACACCATCAGGCTGGGGTTTAACTTGTCGTGGAGGGCTCACAGATTATTTTAGTATGGTTTCAGTGTCGACTTAAAGGTCGTCAATACATGTGGGCTGCTTTGTATGAATTCAAGGAGAAGCGATCCAACGTGATTTGTCTGCTGCTCTGGCCAATTTCATTTGTGAGTATCAACATCTCGACTCCCAAGTCGTTGGGTTTTCACTGGAAGTAAATGCAAACTGAAACTAGGGGAGGGAATAACAGTGATATCTATGAGTCATCTATGCCCTTCCCCTAAACAAGAACAACACACAGATTTCAGTTACATTCATCATTTCCAGTGTTTTCCCTCTGGTTACCATTATAAATTACATCACGCATTGAGGATGCATTTAATTTTGCTCCCTTTACAGTTAATGAAAACAATGACTGAGAATGTTCACTGATGATCACTGTGCAGTCCTGGGACATAACTATTTCAAAGATAGAAACCCTTATATTCTTCTTTAAATGAGACATATAGCCATTAATATTGAGGTGGGGGATCAATAAAGCTCCATATTAACTGTGAGAGGTTTGGGGTGAATGTGTCGTGACTCTCCACTCTATTTGACAGTCTTCTACAAGTATGACCCATGTACCCCTCTCATCAATACTTTAACATTCCATACTAATGCAAATCAACATTCGAGTGTGTGGTCAGAGTCTGTTATCAAGCCTGATAGGAAAGACAGTCCTAACTCGGGGAAAAGTTGTGATGATGCAAACTAGCTAATGCCCACTGACATGCTTTATCTGACCTGGCTAGTCCATTCTCCTCTCACACTCACCCAAGTGAATTTTTTAAGCATCACGCATCTTTCATCAGAAAAGGCCTTTTTATCAAACGGATGAGGACGAAGGATTCTTTTTTTCCCCCCAATGACAAAAACAAGGGAGTGAGAAAACAAGTCTTAGATTGAGCATTTCATCTGACTCAGCTACATAGCAACTGGGAATAAGCAAAGTCAACTGAGGATTATGACGCGTCTTTAACAAATATACAACAGTTTGTTTTCACATTCAAAAGAACCATTTTATATTCATAAGCACTTCATCAAATGTAGTCAACATCTATTTACCGCAGTAAAGCATTTCAACTTAAGACCTGGCATTACTCAACAAAGGCATACCACGGAAACAGTAATAAACAACCATGTGAAAGTGTTATACCAGCAAAGAAATTAAAACCAGGAGGAAGTCACAGCTCTTGAAGTAAATCATCATACAGGCACAATGGATCACACCGAGCCTAAAAGACAACACGAGAAGACCTCAGAAACTGTCCTCAGGTCTCCCAGTTGTACATGGTGATCCAGTAGGTTTCACGAGTTGGAATTAAAAAATGTGAAGCATCAAAAAAAAAAAAAAACATCCAGAAACGGGGGAGTGAGTTGGTTAGGCCAAGGTACCACATGCTCATATTGAAATCCAAGCAAGAAGAAAGAAGAGGTAAAAGATGTGAGGTTTTCACATAACTTTAGTCATTCTGAAACAGTGCCTTTGAGACAGAACATAGACATGCATTTCCATAGATGTCGAATGATACAAAAAAAGTGTAGACATAGAGCAAATTAATTAACAAAGACTTGCTTCGAGGGTTGCCCATTCATCAACATATCAGAAACAATCTTTACCGCATTAATTTAAAAAAAATACTCGTTTAGATGAATCCTCACATACAAAAGTGGCATGAAGTTGTGTTGTTAAGCCAAAGTTTCTGCGTTGCCCTGTGAATACGAAAATTGCAAATATACAAAGACAGTACACCCTTGTATCTACCGCAATAACTGCTAAATTCAGAGAAATTATTCCAGATATAGCAAATTAGTGACAAGAGATACTCCACAATTTCCCAACATTTACCTACAGTATCATGGTATGACAATGAAATATTTCTATAAATACATTATTAAACATTTGACTGGATTGTTACCAGCAAGGCCAAGACAGTGAAGTGGTATGCTGTCAGAAGCCATAAATCATATGCCATCATAAAAAGGGTTTAAAAGGTATTGTTCCAATTAAGAATAAAAAGTCCATATGCTCTACTCCAAACAACTATAAACACTACTCTACAATAGAATATTTTGCTTGCGATTACAAAAACTGTAGTTTTTCATATCCGACATCTGCTTATTTTTTACGTCCATTTTTGGCCCAGTGATTAATGCAGTCCCCAGAAGACAACAATGATAAATGCAAAACGTGTTAAGTTTGTGAAAGTCTCAGGATTCAGTCAATTTGTTTGTTAATACTTGTTGTGCCACTCACACTGACCAACACTCACCTCTTCAATGTCCAAGTTCTTCCTGGATTTGTAAATAAACTCCCCAATAGCTACAAAAACTGAGAGGACTAGTCCAGCGGCCAACACAATGAAGATGCCTCCTATGTTCTCCACCCCAAGGGCGCTGGCTTCTTTGCTGTCCTCCTCAGGGCAGCCATTTCCTCTCCACCACTTCTCCTTCATCATGTGCAGCTTTCCTTCTTCCTGTAGCTGCAAGATGGCTATGGTCACCTTGTCTCTGTACGGGGAGCCTAGAAATAGAGCACACATGAAGTGCGAGTATGAAAACCACTGGCATGTTTGCTCCATTAGCATAGAGCTTTGCAAATTACCTAATATTTCATCTAAACTCTGATAGAGCACAAACTGCTAACTAGTTGGTTAATTATTAGTCTTACCAATAGGGGTTCCCACTCCATAACCCTTTGAGTCAATCAGGCCCCCGATCTGCGTGAGATTGCAGTTGCGCTGGCTGATGTACTCAATGCTTGTTGACTCCATGAGAAGGGCATAATCTGTGGTGAGAACTCTCTGAATGCCCTCCTGGTTGTTTTTCACCAAGGCTGTGTTTTTTCTGCTGCTCATGAACGCCCACATTTTCTCATAAGTGGAGATTTTAGATTTCTGTTGAACAAGCAGGATATAAAGATCTTCAGTGTCCCTCAATGACCAACACAGCAATTCACAACTCAAAAAGCAGATGTACATTACATGTGGGAATTATTATTATAGTGTCTCTACAAGGTCACTGGTTCACATTCACCCATTTACAATACATATAATGAAAATGAAGCAGCATGGGCAGATCTGGGGATTCATTCAGTTGCACAGTGGAGCAAACAAAAAGAATCGCTGTCCACCTCTCTGCTCTCCAACAAATGGAATGCGACAAAGTGTGTACAAATCTCCCAGCACTGATTCAATTTGCAGTCTACATTCAGATGTCCTACATTCAGTGTCCTATTGACAAAGCAATCAGTCCATACAATCATCATGGATGAATCTCTGACAGCTCTTGGTTTGACAGCATGGTCTCTACAAGATACTGGACTAACGCTTACCTATACACCTTATTCATCAAATAATTGACCCTTCTCTCATCTTCCATTCGGCAACAGCTCAGCACTTATGACAATGGGGTTGCTCTCATATCTGAGCACAGACCGCTCAAGAATGAATCCCAGTTTAGAAAAAACAAAAGTAAAGGTGCTGTTCTTCATTGCATCATATCATTCCTCTATTGTAGACTCACTTTTCTGCCCTTTTTAGATTTATCTTTACCTTAAAAAAGGTCATGGTGGAGCCATCTCTCACAGCCCCGTATTCTATTTTGGTTTGCTTTGCCAAGTCATCTGCAGAATCAATTGGTGAATCCATTCTCTCCACAGTGAGAAAGGCAGCCAAGTTGGCAGTGTAGGATGAGATTATGATCAGTGTAAAAAACCACCATATCCCTCCAACTATCCTCGTGGAAAGGGCTTTGGGCATCAGTTCGGATCCTATAAGATAACAACAAAAGATAGATGAAAAGTTGCGCAAAGAAAGTAAGAGTGTTAGAAGTAAGGCTGTGAAAGGGAAAATGGTGCATCCCATGAATAGACACTTTTGATGAAACACTGACTAAGATACCCAAGACTAAAATAATATCTTATACAATCTCAGGCACACCGAAATTATTCTCCGTATAACAGCGAGGGGTTAAAAAAAACACACCACACACTGAATGAAGCACCTGACAGATAAGAAATAAGCATTGAAAAATAATAAATGAATCTTTTTCCAGGGAGCTGTACCTTGCTGCATTAGTGCGCCAACTCCAAACCAGACGCTGTTTATCAGAGTGAAGTTGTTTTCAACCACATCCGAGTCAGGGTTACAGGGATGGGGGTTATACCACTCATAGGGGGTGAACCTGAATGTAGATAATGACATTGAGATGGTTGGAAAAATAAATATCATGATTCAAACAGAATTTTCCAGCTCAGTAAAAATGAGTTAAAAAATAACGAGATTTAATAAAGCAATTTACAAAAGCATTTACTTGCAAGAGCTTTAAAATTCCTTTGTCCGTCTCTCAGTATCAATTCTTCTCAATGAGCAAAATCTATTCTAAATAATATTCCCATAGATGTTGAAAATTAACATCAAAATAGAATATTAGTAAGGTGGCACAAATAGTTTTTGTGGTTGACTAGATCAATATGCTGCAAGATAGAATGCAAAGACCCATTATGAACCTTTGAAGCTTGGCTCAGAGATGACTGTTGTGGTACTAGTGTTGTTGGAGAAGACGCAGTCAAGTCAAATGTATTTATTTATAAAGCACATTTTAAAATATCACACAATGATAAAAGTGCTGTACAGGCCAAAGCAGGCAGCTAGCTACCTCAAAAATACAATACAGACATCAATAACAAGTCATATAGCTCATAGGGACATCACATGGGCATAGGCACAAGCCAGAAATCAGCCACATCAGAACTCAAACGCTAGTGAATAAAAGTAAGCTTTGAGCCAGAAGTTATAAGAGTTGATAGAGGGGGCAGATCCGAGAGGAAGGGAAATTCTGGTCCACAGTTTGAGAGCTGCATCTACAAAGGCATGGTAACCCATTCAGTTTGCCAATCAACACCCATTTTAAGGTTGTATTTCAATTACTCAAAGAGAACATGCTGCAGCAATTCAGCCCAGTCTTATCTCTAGTGGTTAAATTTTCGTTGGATACATTGCCGAGAGGCTTGTACCCTTCTGAAATACATCCACACCTGATCCAGTACGAGACAAATCAAGTTGCAGCCAAACTTTTTTTTTTTTTTTTAACATGGCAATTTACCTGGCAATGACGAATAGCACGCAGCTGACTCCGAGGCATGCCAGCAGCACATACATCCAGATATCAGGGGACAGTGGGTTGAGAAAGGAGAAAACTCCTGGATTAGTGCCATTGGGTTTGTGGTACAGAATGCTAATCCCAAGCGTCATGAAGGGCTTAGAGAAGTCAATCACTTTCTCCCTCACATAAGTGATGGTAAGAGGCGCCACAGCTAGGTCAGCCACCTAGAACAGAAGAAAACCCCCTGGGATATCGTCGGACTAACAGATTGGTAGCACTGTTGGTCTGTTTCTTTTCTTTCATTAAGGAGACTGATAAAGACAATCATTTACTCACGTGGTCAATGAGCTCTCGCACCATACCGTTCCACTCCCCCTTGTCATTCTGAGCACCGTACTTCCCATCAGACACCAGTTTCACCTCGTAGGCAAAACCCAAAATGTTGGACAGCTCTTTCAGCAGGTCTAGACAGTAGCCCTCAAACCGGTCATTTCCATACAGTGGCTTATCGGATTTCTTATACATGACGTAAGGATTTTCCTGCCATATGTCAGAGCATAGACGACATAGAAATTATTTTTTTATACTTCTGATAAATGATTAAATATTGGGAAATGCTGCCTGATGGTGATTTACTTTCAACGGAGACATACCAGAATAGTGGTGACAATTAGGGTCCTGTTTGCCATTGAATCGGTAACATTTGTTGATGAGTCCTTGTTGTTTTCAGTCAAATTAAGGCCGGTCTGAGAATTCCACACTCCAATCTGGAAAGAAAAAAAAACCAAAAGCATTTGCTTCAAACTCACTGACTGAATAATATGATTCTCATTTCCTGTCACGGTTAGAAAAAGAGTGTAGATTCCTACTGTTATTTGCAGATTAAACAATCTTTATTTAAAGTAGTGCAGAGGAGGGTATAGAAAATGAGGACTTGATGAGGATCCAAATATACTGCGGGAGAGAAGGGGAGTAGAAGAATTGGGGTTGAAGTGACAAGAGACATGAAATACAATATCCTCGAAATGCCACATCCTTTATGGAAGGGTTACAAACATTGTCTTAGGGGAACATCAAAGGAAATAGACTATTCTGGTCAACAATCATATCTTCAGTCTGTCAAGCAGCCAAAGTACAAACCTTTTTCCACACTTTATTCAGACGGTTGTTGCCCGCGATTGTCTTGTAAAAATAATAAAGAGAAAACATTTCAATTCAATAGCTCTGCATTTAAAGGAAAAGGTTAATACCAGTGATATGGCTTACTCTGAACATATTCAACCCAGTTTGTGGTTATCTACTGTGTTGGTTCTCAACCTGGGGGTCAGGACCCCCGATGGTACTCCCAAGATAATCTCTGGGGTCACAAGATGGTTGTAGAGAAAAAAAGTAGGATAACATATTTAGACTGAGGATTTTTTTCCCCTTACATCCCCTGTATCAGTGATATTGCTTTTGTCTTAGAATAGATTTTATTAAACGTGACTGTGAGCATCAAAATGTTCGCATATGAGGTGCCATTATTCCAATTAATCTCAAAAAGACTAATTAAGGCCAAAATCAAATCAGTTGTGGGCTTCCTGTGTGAGTCTGGAAGCTTTCATGTGTTATTTTACAGAAATCCCTGAACAGTCTTGAGCAGACAGTTAAAAAAAAGTGTTATGCATAAAATATACAGTGCTATTTGGAGGTCATGAACACCAATATGAGAATTTGGGGTGGGTGGGGGTTATCACAACTTGAGAGGGTTAAGAACCACCACATTCACATCCACTCAACTAAATTGAAATTATACTGGATCTCCTGATATAGTCAATACGAGCAATGGTCAAAGTCAACTCCAAATATGTGGCTTTGTAAATACCTCTGTTGTATAATGTCTGTTATTTCCAGATGACTAGAAGCCAAGACAAAAAGAGTCAAATTTTGGAAACACAATTTAAAAACATTCATGACATTCTTTTTTTTTTAAACTTAGCTGCAGTATTTGAACTTGGGTAAGTCCAATGGTAAAATTCCATTTCAATGACAAAACTACTCTTTGACTACATTTATTTGTATTGTCCCATTACTGTGCAATTACGTTGTCATTTTTTCATCAATGTCATTTGAAATGATGAGTTAAAAAGTTCACCTTCTCCAGGCCATCTTCCTTTAAGCTGATGACATCCAGATCAAATTCTTTCCGAAGACCATCCGTCTTGTTAATAGTAATTTGTCCTGTCAAGCCATTCCATTGTGCCTGCAGGAAAGGAGGGTCAAAACCAAAACAAAATTAATCTCGCATTTCTTTCTTTTACAGAAATATACCCAAAGATCCCCAGAGCAGGGGCATAGAAAATGGAAACACTAGAAAATATGGCCCTAAAGAATAAATGTGTAGTACCTCAAGTGATGATCTATGACAAAGGTCACTTAACTCATACTGCACCTTAATTGGTATTTGTGCAGTGGTGATCATTTGTGAATAATCAATCTCCAGTACTAAGTGTTCTCAGAGTTTCATGATAGCTTATACTATAAAGCAGCTCAAGTATAAAGTATTTGAAACTGTATATGTAATAGGGGTAGGCAAGCCAAATGTCCTATTAGAAAAGCGGTGTGTGGGCAGCAAAGAAGGTGCCTGTGTTCTTAGATATTTGAATAGAGTCGATGATGAAGTGAACTTAGTTGTGTACACGTCTCAAAACTTTGCCAATAATATTCTGAATAACTGAACTGGTGTGGGGCATTTGTGTAAGGGTATCAACACAAATTGGTGAGTATTTGGAAATGTATTGTTCCAAATGTATTTGGAAACTATAATGTTAAAACTGTACACAACAGTTCTATAGATGCCCATGCCATGAAAAGGAGCATTATCCTGTCAGAGAAGAAAAAAAAAGACAAAAATCAACATGCAATCTGTTCCTTGTGAGTGAAAGTCAGCATTATGAGCTTGTCTCCATGTAACTAACCCTGAATTGAGATGTGTACGGCTTGGGTATCTATGAGTAGTAACAGGGAATCATTTGTCTCATTGCATGTTGATTAAAAAAATTTCACAGTCTCATTACACACATCTGTTTGACCTTTTAGACCTTATGTGGAGATTTACTTCTCTCATCACATCGAGTTCCTTTGTAAATCCTCACCAATCAAAAATGTCTCCTACCATGTGTTTGTGTCGTTACTGTACAAAACACGAGGAGCCCTCTTTGATTGATGCATCCAGAGTGTATGACGGGTTGAGAATGAAATTACATTGCAACTGGAGCCTCTGGAACCATTCATTAATTTCCACAGAGCCTTTCTATCTGGGGACATCCTAACTTCTTCACCAAGACTTATCTGCATTTATCATTAGTCATACATCAGGCTGCCATCAGTCACCATCATCCACAACAAGCCTGCTCAACACTGACCTCAGTGTAAACTTATTCTATGGACTATGATTACAGTGTAGTTTGTTCATTCATTTGTAATACCCATTTAATCCAGCTCAGGTTTGTGGGGGGATGAAGCCTATCCCAACATATACTGGTGAGAATGAGAAACCCCTCTCAACAAGTCAGCCACCTAAATGCATGCAGGGTCCACAAATATGCCTTTCATACCTATGGCCTACCATGCATGTCTTTTGACCAGGTCTACACCCGCTTTAAGTCAAACCATGCTGACGACGCACTAAAACATGCCACTCCACACCATTAGTTTAACTTCATTTTGTTATTTCCTCGAAAAAAAGTTAGATTATTTTAGATCTTATAGATCTCAGTAGGGGAAACTGTATACAGTTTTCCAACTTCCAAAGGGAGATGACAATACAGTGTTCAACCAAAATCACACAACTGCAACTTGCTCAAGGACACTTCAGGAAAACAGCCAACAGTAAAACCTATACACTGGATTTTTTTGGTAACTTTTTTTTTTGGGGGGGGGTCAATTTCTTTTTTTCTTCATATTGTGGTGCATACATTAAACAGGGAAATTAATAGGATTTTATTTAAATAGATGACAAAAACTCACATTTATGTCTAAGCAGACAATCCAATGCAACCGATGGATTAGTCAGCAATGAGCAAAATACACACTCCTGAATTAGTTTATGAGAGTATGCTGATCATAAAGAAATCAACTAAGGGAAAATATCTGCTAATGCCACGTGCATAATCTCATGTGAAATTGACTAATTTAACTGCCAAGTCTAGGTTGTTTGTAAATACTGTATATACTGTTCTTCTTTTGTAATAGTTCCCCTTGCTTATAATGCTCTTTTTTATGCCTCTCTTTTGCTTCTACTGTGTAACACTGGAAATTTCCCCTTGTGGGACTAATAAAGGAAGATCTTATCTTGCATGCAGCAAAATATGTCATTTATTCTCTTATGAACTCCCGTCTGGGCTTTTTTTATTTTCTTCTGCAAGGCAGGCATCATATGGATCAATATCACCAACAGCTAAAGAAAGTATTTTTCAAAGGAAAAAACGAATTACTGAGTGCAATAAAACAAAATAACTTTTTACATAAAATTAATGTCTAGGGACAGCCAATACAGTCAAGCTCCATGATTAACTTGTGTAATTACAACTGGTCTGATGCATCATTCCTCAAACTGGAAATTACAATTACCCTCTGTCTCTTTTGTCCCAGGTTTTTGTTCCCTCTGCTGAAAGATCTACAGCTTCCAACGAAGTCTGAATACTTCAATTTAAAAAACATGACATTCACATGAAGCTTTTTATTTTGTCCTTCAAAATCACATTACTTACCCAAAAACCAAGTGATGATCTCTCGTTAAGAGAAATTGTAAGAACTTATCTTAAAAAGATAAGGCTAATTTTGAAAAACTGGTTTACCCCGGAGATGTATATGAAATTATTCTGGATCCATAGCCTGGTTTACATTGTCAACCTAGAAGATACAACTGTGTGGCTAAATAAGGTGCGACGAGTCACCGTACAATATTAGATCTCTTTCTCATCCAAGATAATCTCTTGGGCTAGGGAAAAAAACAACTAGAAAATCTTGGCTGTGATTTACTGTACCTGCCGAACTATGTCTGTTACTTTATGTACTGTCATATCAACATCACCAATATTTTTCTTTACTTTATTACCTTTCCCAATTTGATTTTATATGTATTTTGATATGTCTGTAACTCCTCCCAAAAAACAATAAAAATGTTGATCACAAAAAAAAAGAAAAAAGATAAGGCTTAGTTTGGGAAATATTTTTTGTTCAAAATTTCCCCAAAAATGTACCTATTGAAAATAACAGTTGGTCTTGTTGACACACCATAAACTGAGTGGTTGAAACGGGTTTGAAGAGGCACACTGTCTTTATCACCATCTCAGCCATCTGACAGCCAGCTAATTTAAACAACAGGTAGGCAATGCTGGCCACCAACAATATATGACACAAACCCTAAACTATGGAAAAAGATAACAGCCAATATGATGGATAACATCCTTTACTCCTTTCTGACATCTTATCTTCCTGCTCTGTTGTTTACTCATGTGTCCAAGTGAAATAAAAATATAGACAGTGAGTAGGCTGTGAAAGATTGGGGGTGTGCACATTCATACCCCTTACTCACATCTTTGAACATGTTCATGAAGCGTGATCCGAAGCGCCAGGGTTTGTGTCGGTGGCACTGAAGAGAACTGACAGTGATCTGGGAGGCGCGCTGTGAGGCAGCAGCCACCATGTAGACGGCATCATACATTAGAGCTGCTTCCGTCTGCAAAAAAACACACAGTGGTCATTGTGAATCTCCAGGGATCACAAATCACATTATGCACTTATCACACGGGGACTGTTGATATAGAGGCACAACACAAGTGTCCTGAAATAAACTTGATCAACAGAGAACAGCGTTAGCTAATGTCACATAATAAAAATGATACATTATAATCTAACAGTTACCAATCAAAGAGGTTGAATCAGTCAAGCATTCATAGTGATCTATTTATGACTTATTTAACATACCAAACACACTTGAAACAATTTAATGACCGAGTTTATCCTAAGCACTTTCCAGTCCATTGGAGAGTATACTTTTTAATGATATGGTATCTTGTCGTTTACACCAAATCTATAGTATTTAGGCATGTCTCTCTGTATGAATTTTTTTTAATTTGAATGGTGGAGTTTTATAAGAGACCTGATATCTATGATCTCTATGGTTACCATTAATTTACATTGATGCTAATATAGGAAATAAAGAGCCAATAACTGCAAGAAGAAAATAGACTGCTAGATGGTACAGAATTATATGATGCATCAACGGTTAACATGGCAATTCCTCAGTGTTTTACCATGAAAGCTATGCATGATACATGGAGAAAATGGACAAGATGTCAAAACTATATTTTACTGTTAATATAAGGGGTGAATGGAAATAGAAATGTGTCCTCTGATTCTTAAATTAGCCAAACACAACAACTTGGTACCAGATAAACACAAGGAATGAGGAGGGATCGAGGTTAACGCACCGTCATCATTCCTTCCATCATTCCACTCTCAGGTTTGGAAGGTGCCTGCATACGTTCCATAGCCCACCTCTCCACCACAGATGCTACCTGGGGGTTGTCTATGTTAAGGAGTCGGAAACCAGTCATGTTGACCCCACTGTAACGGTAGGGCTCCAGGTCAAGAGCAAATAGGTCCTATGGACGCAAACAAAATTGCCATCACCACCAACATTGCCTTTTTTACAACTACCATTATCATCCTCATCACGTTTGCTGGTGAAGGGTTAGAGTGATTTTCCTTTAATCAGCTAAAAACAAATGCATTTCACTCAACAAGTGTAAAATAACAATTGATTAAAATAGCAAACAATATAAAAAGCCTCGGCTCTTTACAACATACAGAGATCTGATTATAAAAGAGAATACAGATGTTTGATACCCTCCCCCAACAGTTTTTCTATAACATAACCTCAGGGTGAACACTTATCCAGAATAGGGCTTGGCTTGCTTAGGATAAAAAGACACTTAATTAGGACAATGGAACAATGTGTAACATTATGGCACCCTACCAAGGTGTATCAATCACATCCTACAGTTCACTTTTAAGACAAATCACATATATTTAAGCTCCTGTTCATATGCTTTAAATAAAAATCTTAAGTGCTATCGAATAAAAAAAGTTGAATAAGTTGGTGTGATGCCAGCTTGTTTCTTACCAAAGTAGTGAAGAAGAAGTGATAGTATTCAGTCATCATCCCCATGGAAAGGATCTAAAGGAGAAACAGGTTGGAGAAGTTTGAAATTTTCCCTCCGACTAAACCTTCTCAACTAGAATTCTGCCCCTGCCAGCACAAATCACATTTACTACCTCTAACACCATCCACCCATTTCTATACCCACGCCCCTGGAGACTTAAAAATCACACATTTCATTTCAGCAGCTTCATTATGGATCATTTTCATAGTTTGCACTAACAACTATCTGACTGAGTCAATGTCTTAATTTGCTCATGTTTGCGTGGAGTTTCCAATTAATCTTCTCTTCAGCCTTTGGTTTTAAATGTTTATGTTTGGCTGGAAAATAGGCTGTGCTTGGATTTGGAAATGAACATTGGATTTCAGAAGGGATAGAATTTGACTAATCTTGTGCATAGTGGATATTAAACAGAAAGCAATGCAGAAATGCCAAAATAACATTGGTTGTATGCTCCATTGAAGACCTCTGTGGAAATATTCTGGTTTGGATTTGAAGTCCTCAAATACAGACTGAAAACAAAGAAGCTTTACCGGTGAAGAAAGACATAGATGGTGGCAGAGGCTATGTTATATACTCACCTGCTTTAAAACATCAGCTGACGTTTGATAAGAACAGTCAAAGATCACGTAAAACTCTTTTCCTTTCTTCATCTCCTTTAAGAGAGGACGGGCATCTTTACTTCCTGTCGGCAGCTGGCGGATCTTTATCTTGATACTGTATCTGGATGGTGCTTTAATTAACTCTTGCAAACGAATCAGCCCTTGGATGAAAAAGAAAAAATATTTTAAGGATCAAGATAAGCAGGAAACACATGTGGGATAAGATTATTAACTTGTGATTGGTGCCTACAAGACAGGATAAAAACGTATAAAAATTGGAATATACAATACATGAGACCTGAGGACACCAAGGACAGTTAAGGATGACATTGTTTATTTTATTAGTTGAACATTTTCTAAATCCCATTTTTTGACAGGATTAATCCATTGATGCAGTTGTCAGACTTTGTGTTCATCACAGTAAGCATTCCTCAGTTTCTTCTTATTTCGGTTCGTTTCCCGTTTCTCAAACGGATTCTTTTGTCCTCTATAGCTCTCCGTCCGATGCATCTTTCTCCCACAATCCAACCCTTCTCATGTCCTCCTCCATCTGGGCTCTTCATCTTTTCCTTGGTCTTCCTCTTTTTCTTGTGCTAGTTATTACCATGTCCAATACTTTCTTTCCCATATAGTCTAGGTCTCATCTTTGTACATGCCTAAAACCATCTAAATTTTGTCTGTCAATTTCTGAATCCACTCTTCTGATCTTGAGCAGGACTTTAACGTCTTCATTTTTTCTTCTGGTCTTTCTCCCAAGAGCCAACACAGCATGTTCATCTCTGCAAACTGTAACTCTTTTCCCTTTTCTGTTACTGCTTCCACAAAACATGGGGCAGGCCTGATCCTTGATTCATACACCCTGCCCTTTACCCTTAATGTCATTCTTTTGTCACAAAGTACTCCAGTTACCTACTCCAGTTATTCCACCCATATTGCATGGGCATGGTGGCCCAGTGGTTAACATTGTTGCTTCACAGCAAGAACATCATAGGTTTGGATCCCAGGCTGTCCCGGGTTCTTTCTGTGTGGAGTTTGCATGTTCTCCTTGTATCTGTATGGGTTTGCTCTAGCTTCCTCCCACCATCACAAATAGATGCCTGTTTGAGTTAATACACCTGCCTGTGTCCCTGACCGAGACAATAAGAGGGAGAATTGGACTTGGTCCCCAGGTGCTGCAACTGTCCACTGCTCCAATACTTTAGGATGGGTTAAATGGGGAGAATACATTTGATTGTAACCTTTAAAATGACAGAATAAAGTGGCTTCCTTTCTTGTGTCCTTTTCTTATATCCTTCTCACCACTGCCTTCTATCTGTAGTGTTGATCCCAAGTAGGCAACTTGAATTCATTAACTTCTGGGACATCTCCTCCTGCTAAGGTCAATCCTGGACTTTATACTTGCTCATGTATACGCAGGTACTTGGTCTTTGCTCTGCTGACCTTCACTCATCTGATCTACATAGCTTTTTTCCCTCACAGTTTTAACAAAAATATCAAGTATGGTATCAACTCTTTGGTCTGTTTGAGCTAATTTATTTGTATGTTATATCACCGAAAGTACGTGGCCGCTGAGTTAGCTGGAAACCATTACCATCAACTTTTCTCACTTAATTTTTACCATCCACTGGCTGTAAATAATGAACAGTATGATATTTTCTTGCAGTGATCTAGAGCTCACAGAAAGTTTTTATATCATTTAGACCAGAAACCGGTCAATCTATATAATCTAGTCAAGACAGAGTCTTCTGTAATTGTTTAGAAAATAGCTGCTATTCTCAGGGATTACTTGGACAGGGGATTTCAAATTTGATCTTTTGCACCCACAAAGTAGCATCTAATAAGGACATTTTTCTATCTCAGAGACTTTTAAAAAATCTGAAAACACATGTAATTTGAGCCAAATTAAAGCCTATGTAAACAAAACAACTAAATAGGCCATGGCATATTTTTACAATGTGAACCAGCAACCTGTATAACTTGGACCAGTAGAAGAAAATCTGTGACATCAATGTCGAAGCAAAGTTTGATGGCCGATCCAGAAAACCCTTTTAAATGATGCTCCTCACATAAAAAAATTTCTAACAGGGGTCACAAATAGAGCAGAACAAACATCAGAATCCTTGATATGTTTCTTGCAGAGACAGAACACAATAGATCAACTTCATTTAGCTGTTGCCCTCTTTCTGGAGCATCTTGAGGCTTTTGTTCATGGCGGTTGATCAGAAGGGACTTGGCTACATGATTTCTGTAATTTAGAAGCTGTTTCTGAGCCAAGGACATTTTCTTCCTGTGTGTAGACTAAAATTTGGTGCCTTTCTGCCTTTCAACTGAGTATTCAGCAACTTTGTGCATGATAACACATCCTTGTGCATCCACAGGATACATGCAGATACACACACACACACAGAAACATTACATATGACCCCAGATGCAAAGGCATGAACATACATACAGCTAGAATCAAGCAAACCCACATAATATCCTTCTCGTTTTACACTTCTAAATGTAATGTGTAGCTAGCCTCAATATTGTGGTTAGTCACACTGCACCACTTTTGACTGTGTTATGTATCAAACATTGCTGAAATTGGTCTAGAATGTGTTATGCTTTGCTGAGGACTCGATATCCCTCTGGATTTAATTAAGTATATTACATCTCATCTAATTTTGCCATCCTCCATTATCCATCTGCACCAAATTACTCACCAGTAGCATCCTCGTATACAACCGTGACCGTCTTCCACTTGTAGAATTGTACTATATCCAATACAGCCCGACTGATGGAGGCATATTCAGGATAGAGGTTGATATAGAAGCTGTCTTTATTATCCACTGACGGATGTTTCCAGCGGGTCTGGATGTGTGGTACCTCCAGGGCATTACAAATGGATTGGACTGCACTGACAGAGGAACTGTGAGAGGGCCCGAATACAGCTCCCACACCCAGGGCCAACTGATCACAGGCTGAGGTAAGGTAACAAACAGTGGAGACAGAAAAATAAAAAGACACTCAAGACAATATCCTTTGATACACCACTGAAAACTAATTGCATGAAAAAGTCTCAAAACTTTAGTCGGGATGATTCTTACCTCGTCTCGAGGCCTCAAAACTGTCAAACAAGTTTATTCTCTGTATGTCATAGGTCAACGTGGTGTTTGGCATTAAGGTCCGATTCCTGTTTATATTGGTTACAGCAAATTTAAAGGCCAGCTCTTCCACACTGATAGGTTCATTCTCAAGGGTCTCAAAGATACCCCCTATAAAATTGGAGAAAGAAAAGGTTTGGAGAAACAGAAGAGAGGCAGAAAATATTAAAACCATAATCAAAGAAAGATGACAAAAGAAAAAAAAAGTCATTGAAGAGCATGCAAATAAATGACTGCCTCCTTGTTTTCCCACTTCCGTTAAAAAGTTATGTCAAAATTTGCCGGGCAAAGCTGCCACATTATAAAAGTTGCATATGATGGCCCAAATTTCAAGGTACCTCTATCACATAATGCCACTGAGCGACTTGACTGAGATGACAGAATTTAATCAAATTCAGAGAGGCTTGACCTTGTGGAACCTAACCTTATTTACATGGCTTCAAGATCACAAGCTGATAAAACAATAGCTTTTATGAAACAGTACCAATGATTTGGGCTCTTTCCTCACACCATGAGCTTACAGAGCCTCGCATTCAATGTATCCTTCACCGACTCCATTATCTACAAATCCTATGGAGAATAATTGCATCCATCCATAGTTTATTAAGGCATATAATCAAAATGTCATAGTATCAAAATTGATTTCACACTCACTTTGACAAAAGAGATATATTCAAAATTCACAAGATGAAGAGCTACATTCATTCACCATGTCCACTCATATCAAATATCCATCTATTTCCTGTTCCATGACAAATAAGACGTATATGTGCCCATCCACAACCAATTACTCATATAAACAGGCAGCTGATAAGCTAATGCAATGTAATTTTGGCATGGTAATTACAAGACAAGTGTCTCTGCCCAGATACCTTGCTGCAAAAAGCAGGCTTGCTTTAACCCGATGTTTCAGCGCCTTACTCTAGATGATAGAGATGTAAGACCTAATGCACAAGTAGAAACCTCATATCTACAATGTCTTTACTTTTAACTTCACTGGCCTGCATCCAGTGGTAGTCATGATTCAGCTTTTCTAAAGATTAAATGTTTGGCACCTTGGAACATAGTCACGTTCAAAATCCTGAAAATTAATCTGAAATTAATTCAGAAACCTGCACATGCACACATACATACATGTTTCAATGTATACTGTGTTGTGTAATTTGTAGCTGGAACACATTTACTTCAGTGTATCTGTATACACTGATATGCTGATTCATGTTAGTGCATCCAAGGGGTAGGTGATAATTTAACTAAAGAATTTATCAACTTTCAATTGTTGTTTTGTTTTTTTGGTTATGCAGCGATGCACAATTCTATCGTCTAAATTAACTAAAACAAGGGAGCATTGCTTGAAATTTATCGCAAAATGAAAACACAAATTCTGGAGGGAATATCCGATAAGTGGTTTGGTGCTATAATCTGCATCAGCATAGGGCTCAACGTGAGGGACCTCGGTCGAACTTGAAGAGATTATAATGTCAAAACAACATAACGGCTTATCTTCATGATAATAGCTCATCTGTTGGGTCAGAAGTTTACATGGCCAAGGTTCACTTTTAATCACACAAAATGAAAAAATTATGAAAATAAATGCAGTTTCCTCATTGGGAACATCGTTTCAAAGATTATACTGTACCAGATTCTTTGTCTCATGTATCCTAATTAATTCTTAGGCCATTTGGTGGTAGTTGGCATAAAAAGCCATTATTTGATCCCTTTGCACAATAATCAGAAGCCGGTTATTAAAGCGCCGTCAAATAGCCTGGTAATGGAGAAAAAAGATGCAAAAAAAAATTCTTCTCAAACCATGAATGACCCAGTTGCAAACAACCCACGTAACCATGACAATGAAAGTGTCTTGTAACTCTTCCAGAAAGCGGCTCTACGGATGCAGTGTGACAGTAACATCTTTGGATAAGAAAGAAACTCAAACTAATGGCTTTAAAAATTGAGCTGTGACTAAGTCTGTCAAAATCTAATTTCAAGATACATTTCCCTTTAAATACAATCACTTCCCCACTGTATGTGTGTGCCAGGAGACAGGGGAGTGAAGGGGGTTTGGGGGGGTTGAGAAGATCACTCTGAAAACCATCCAACTCTTAATCCTCTGCGGTGCTCCAGAAAGATGATGGTTCTAGCATGCAATAGCCAGCAGTATGGTCATATGTTACTCCAGCTATGTACAAGCAATGTGTGCATCTTTTGTACAAGTCACTCATAGAGACTACACCATGAAAACACAACAACAACCAGGAAAACACCACTGTCACCACCTGCTTTAAATGGCAAGGCTGCTCTATGCCCCTACAAGTCCATTTTACCACTCTTTCAAATGCAAATGATAAAACCATCTGGGTCTGCAGTGATAAGGTTTCAGAAACGATGCACTTATCAATGGCTATTAGCTCTCACATAACTGTAGGTAGGGTGCAGCTATCCAAACATTCAGTAAACAAGTCAGATGGAAGCATCAATGTTATGACCAACACAGCTCCCTATGTATGACACGGCAGAGCAAGACAACCTTTAACGTGGGATTAACTAACTTGCCAATAACACTCAGAGCTTTATCTGTGACCTCAAACAGAGACAGAAGTGATCAAATACTATTAATAATAACAATTCATTTTCAATTTTGTGATTCAGAAACACAAATCATGTTATTATTTCAATATAATTTATAAATCCATCCCTGGAAGATTATGGCCATGTGTGACAAAAGAGCACATTGTGCTTTCTAGCAAAATTGCTTGTGAAATTGTCACTGATCTTGAAGGAGAAAATAGCATTTAAAAAGCTTCCCTTGGCACTTTGATTGTGAATGACCTTTTTCTTTGGTCTGGCAGCGTAGCCTCCAACCCCAAACTGAGAGAGCCTTGTCTGGACTCCCTAGTCACTAGAAGCATGCTTCAAAGTGCCAATCCTAATTATGGTTACCAAGCCTCAGTGAGCAGCTGCTACGACCTGGTTAAATCCCTAATTCTACTCATTGGAATATGAAATTCCCGGGTGAAAACACAGCAACTCTGTCTTAGCACTGCAAGGGCTGTGCCTCCATCTCGCATTTGCCTCAAGATGGTTGCAATTTGCTTTGAAAAAAAACCAAACAAAAAACAACCATCAGTATTGTGTGAGATTTAATTTTTCCATTTTGGTTCTAAATGACTTATAATGTTTGTTTGCATCAAGTGCAGACTTAGTCATTTCCCTAGACGTCATTTTCTAGGAATACAGAAATTAAAAAATGAATAAATCCGGTCACGCTTTCCTGACTTGGTATTTACAGATTGAAATCTGGTTATAGTATTTCTAGGTGGTGGAATATAGGTTGTATTTACAGAAAAAGGTGAACCAGTTCAACTGGATCAGAAGTTTATTTGGAAACTGAAGATGTCACCTGTTTGAATGATGAAACTTATCTGAATAAACTTCTGATCCAGTTGAACAGATTCACCTGGCTTGTGATTCCCTTACCTGGAGTATTGAGCATACATCAGGATATGGATTGTGCTGTTTGTTTTGTTTTTTAGGAGGGTAAAATGAACCATCTCAGTGATTTTCTCTTCAAGGTTTCTAATTTTTTAGTTTCTTTGTTGTTTTTTCCAGGGGGAGGGGTTTAGCGCAGTGAGCCAAGTGGTTGTCTGGCAATCGGAAGGTTGAAGGTGATTCAGGGATGTATCAATAACCTACAAAAAGAATAAGGGCAGCCTCATATTTTGGTATTGTCAGTCAGAAATGCTTAAACTAGAATGAAATGTTATTGTAGCCTGGCTCTATTAAGTGGGTGATTTAACCAATGGAGAAATGAATGACATTCACATGCCTACCTTATAATTGAAAAATAGACACCTAAGATTACTGTAGTGTAAATGAAAACTGTTGACCTTCTAAAAAAGGTTAGTTTACCAAGACAAGAATAAATATAAACCCACTGCTGTCAAACTGTGCACCTAGTATCTATTTATGACGGCTACATGTAGAGACAGAAATGTGGCGCATTAACACGAAGGAAAGTAAAGGTTGAGTGCACTCCTGTGGCACATAGATTTCTGGCATCTCCACATACTTCCAGATCCTCAATGTCCATGAAGAAGGAGTTGACAATATGACTCCATTTGGCTAGGCAGCCTTAGAAAATCTTTGGAGCATAATATTCACAGAGTAATTCAAAACTAATTAGATATTTTTTTGACATTGTATTTTTTCAAAGCAATTAAGAGAGACTGGTGTAATACCATTGGGGTAAATGACTAATTCGTCAATATCATTCAGCCAGCAGTGATGCACAAGTGTAGTTTTCAGGCATTTTGAATATGCAGCAGAGGCCTCTAAAGGAATTTGATATTGCCATTAAAATCCAGACAAATGAAAATACACACACACTCACATGCACACACACATATATATGCATCAGTCTTCTTTGTCAGTTTGCTTTATGGGATGCGCATTGTTAAAGAAAAAACATTTACCCACATAGCCTGAGAAAAGTATCCCTAGGTTATGAATAATTTGAGCAATCTGTGCTTCTGTGCTCATCCGCATAACTTCATAAGTACAACTATTATTCTTTCTCTTTATGAAGTAACTTTGCAAATATGGTCCGTCTCTGCACAGCCCCTGATCATTAAATGTTCATTCGAAAGTATACCAAAGGTTGTATGGGGTATCAGAAGACAACTAGTTCATAAGTCAGCAAGGCTTTTGCGTCAAGGTACCATAATGCAGCTATAGTAATTCACTTATAAATCACTGAGATGGCTATCTTTAATGGCCCACAGTAGCAGCATCAATAGCATTACTTTTACAGTTAATGTTGCCTTCAATTTGATTAATGCAGAGATGATGCGAGGACTGAAGCAAGAATCAGAAATTGAATATGAAATCCAAATCAGGAGAATTGTGATCCCTCAACCTCTCTGTACTCAACCTCTCCATTGTCATATTCAATTTTCTACAACATTTTTGTCTTGTGCCAATTCAAACATCTTAATGGTTTAGAGGAATTCAGTGTTTATCTTGTTTATTTATTTTCTGACCACTACAATGTTGATAAAGCTGAATGTCCAAAATGCCACTTATGTTGAGGTCAAATCATCCTCTGCACCTTCAATAAAGTTGCAATCCATTTAGCACCTGGATACCCTCTTCAACCCTTCTGGAAGTGACAAGCTAGATGTTGCAGGTTTGATCCCACCACGAAGCATCAGGAAGGGTATCTGGCCTTAATCCCCCATGCCCCATCTAAGTCCATGTCCGCTTCCACAACGTGGAGACCAATCGTGACACATACAAACGGACCCCTCATACCCTGTAAGAGCCTGATGGATTGTAGTTTGAGTTGAACTCGTGATCTGATTGATTTAAGATTGTTAAATGAATTGTAACTGAGCCTATAATAGTCATCACGAAATGCAAAACGCATCATAAAAAACAATTGATGAAATAATTCACTTCAATAAAAGCTGACATGGGTAAATTATAATGTATATTGCACATACTAACAATTACTATCTGTCTTAATGACATGAATGTGACCCTATGTAGCCTTTGGTATAGAAAATTGCATTCACCACACAGACCAATAGGCCTTACCGCAAACCACTCAAAATTAAGAGTGGCCATATATATGCAGCGATACAGATCTAAGATCATTACACTTTCATGTCCTCTACAGCATTTCATGAAGTCGGGTAGCAGCAAATCAAAGCTCTGAAAATAATTCAGACCAGTGACAAAACCAAAACTGTGAATACATTGCTTCTTTCCAGTCATTCAGATGGTTACTCAGCAAACATGGAAAAAAAAGATTATTTTACGGTAAATGGACTCGTTCTTATATAGCACCTTTCTAGTCTAGCAACCACTCAAAGCACTTTTCAATGAGTACCTCACATTTTTATCACATGCTTTGTTGCAAATAGCTCATGGATGAATGTGTTCCAAATAAATAACCCATCACTAAGCAAGTGAATAAAGGGTCAAAACCTCAGAAATAAGAATAAATTGTGCTTCAGCCCCTGTGCTAGAGGTGTAGCAAATGTTGTTGCAAAGCAATAGAGTATAAGAATAAGTCCATTTAGAATTTGCCATTTATTTTATTATTTTACTCAATATCCATGTGCCTAGAGACATTGAAATTAAATCAAGGTTTAATAATAATAATAATAATGAACTTCATTTGTGTAGCACTTTTTGAAACAGGGTTTCAAAGTGTTTTACAGAACATAATAAAACTAGCACTTAATAAGACTTGACATGACACGGACCAAGTCACCTGTCTCACCAGATTTAAGTGGACATAGAGCCAATTATCATCCAGATAGTACTGAGACTGGATATAGTGTTTATAAATGAACACCATAGTGTCCTCATCAACCTCCGCTAAGAATCTCGGAGTGGTGATGGACAAAAGACTATCCCTCTCCCAGAACATCGCGGCAGTGAGTCGAACGTGCCGATTCTTCCTTTAAAACATCTGACGAAGCCGCCCCTTCCTCACCACCAAATCAACCCAGCTCCTGGTCCAGGCAATGGTTCTGTCCTACATGGACTACTGCAACTCTCTGCTGGCTGGTTTACCAGCTTCTGCCATCAAACTTCTGCAACTCATCTAGAATTCTGCTGCTCGCCTGGTCTACAACCTTCTCAGGCTGCCTCCACTGGCTGCCTGTTATGGCTCGCGTCAAATGTAAGACTTTGGTGCCTTCATACCAGGCAGTCAAGGGGTCAGCACCTGGATACCTGCAGAAACTCATCAGACCCTATGCACCGACCAGACCTCTCCGTTCTGCCACCTCTGGTCTCTTGGCACCTCCCCCTCTCCATATCTGCACCTCCCGGTCACAACTACCGTCTGTCCTGGCTCCTCACTGGTGGAACGACCTCCAAGGGCTGTCAGAACAGAAGAAACCCTGACCATCCTCAAGCGCAGATTAAAAACGCATCTCTTCCACCTGTACCTTTCCTCCTCCTCCTCCAGTCCTAGCTCTAACTCCTAGTTTCAACCTTATTCCTTTTCTTGCTTTTGATGTACATGATTTAGGCACGTGCAATCTTGTTAGTTTATTTTGGTTTATGTTTCTTAGTTGATGTTGCATTCGAGTCTTATGATGGCACTAGGATTGTTATCTAGCTTCTAGTGTTGCTCCAGTATCCTTTGTACCTTGACCCTATGCACTTTTTGTACGTTGCTCTGGATAAGAGCGTCTGCTAAATGCCTGTCATGTAATAATATCCCCCCAAGAGAAGCATGTGAACTGAAAACAACAAGGGACCCAAAAAAGATCCCCGACGAAAACCACAACAAAGGGGTCAGGGGGGAATAGGCTTCACCTATAAAACAGAACACTTTCTATAAGCTAGATAGGAGCGAAACCAATCAAGAGCCAAGCCCCTGATTGTTCAAGATAGTTCATTATAGTAGTATGATAAACTGCATCAAAAAGAGACCTCAAATTGAGGAGGATTCAAATTGATCAGTCACTAGAATTAGCAGAAAGCAGTTGGTAACTTACAAACTTGACGAGCTGTTTCGATACGTAATAAACCATAAAAGCCATATTGGAATTCCATCCATCCATCCATCCATTGTCAACCACTTATCCAAACTCAGGTTGTGGAATCATGCTGGAGCCTATCCCAGTGCTTATTGGGCAAAAGGCAAAGAAACACCATGGATAGGTTGCTATTCTTATTGCAGGGCTTAGGCAATTAGGGGTTCAGTGTCTTGCTCAAGGACATTTTGACATGCCTTCTGCAGGGATGTGGGATCAAACCATCAATATTCTGATTACTAGACGACCGCCCCATGTCCTGAGCCAGGCCTACTGATTGTAAAGCTGTTTGGGGCCTCTTAACACTTATCTATTTCCTTAATCAGGATTACTCAGAATATTATTATTCATAAAAGAGATAAGGAAAAGGAAAGTCACTTAATTTAGTCATTGTATTCTTAAAATGAAATTTGTCCTTTCCTTTTAACCCATCCTATTGTATAGGAGAAGTAGAAGTGCCCAGGGAACAGTTAGAGATTCAGTGTCTTGCTCAAGGACACTTCAATATGCTTCCTAAAGGAGCCGGGAATCAAACAACTAATCTTCCAATTACCAGATGACCTGCTCTACCTTCTGTGCTATGCTGCCATAAATGATTGTTAAGAGGAAACACTCTTTTCTAGAATTTTCTATAAAAATAGTGGCATAGAAATCAGTCTGAAATTACTTCAAACAAGAGGATCAAGATTAGGATTCTTAAGCAAAGGTTTAAATATTTCTTGCTCAAGTCTGGAGCAATTGATATATGTTCAGTTGCTGAACTATATGAACATCTAATATACAGGATACCATCTCCTTTTACTTAATAAATAAACTTGATAACTTTATTACTTGTTGACTTGTGATTAAAATAATTCATAATGTATAGACAAAATAAAATCATCACTATATAATTACTTTTAACTATAACAACTGAGGTCCCGTCTAAACTTCATCATATGCTAGATGATGCTGTAGGGAGATAGTATGGGGTCACAAAAAGAAGAAATCTCCCCCCATGCTGCAGGTAGAACCTCAGGCTACACCTTTTTGTCTAATTTGCACTCTCTTGGTGATGCCAGGAGCCAACAAAATAGCAAAACAACATGTCTCAGGCGTAGGCTGCTGAGTGGACATGTTTTTTAAAACTTGGGTAGCAATCGAATGAAGCTTGACTCCATTATGTGACTCAATGTGACTCTGGAATAATCATATGAAGAGAAACCTTTTAGGACCTTGGGAGCACAATGACGTAGTGTCTTATTTCTTCTCTCCACTACCACCCCGACCTACCCACCATCACCCCCCAAACAACCCATCCTCGTCCAGTTACCACTGACAGTCCCGACATCCACACCATTCCAATCTGGGCCCATGCCAGACTGTGAATGAACAAAAGGGTCCAATAAATAGTTAACTGGCATCCTTTGATGTGTACCACTGAGACTTCTCTGTTAAAAGGATGGCAACTAATGTGCTCCGACCCAACCATAAAATAGCAGAATTAATACCAATATCACAAAATCAGGAAAGTCAACCATCATCTAATGATTTTGTCAACCAAAAATAAAGCTGCAACACAGGATGATTCATCATATATCCGCTTTGAGTTGATCATTTGGCTGAGGTTTATTTCAAAATTCACCAATACAGTAAGCAGCAGAGGAAATAGCAATATAATGGCATAAGTGTATGGGATGTCCAAGTTTCAAAACACAGCAAAGATAGGATGGAGGTCAACGCATAAGCTGCTGCTTCTGACCTCTACCCAGTGATGAGATTTTGTTGCTGCCTAAGTACCATATTTGGGGAAGATTCCTTCGGCATACAGAAGATTAGTTAGTGTTAGTTGTTCAACGGCTCGGGGGGGGGGGGG
>OMLC01048998.1:0-10000 GCA_900302585.1 Regalecus glesne | reverse complement strand
GGCCACCAGATGGACATGGGGCAGACAGGGAGGCATACCAGGTTCAAACTTTAAGTTCTAGTTACTGAGGCAACCAGGTCCGACGAGAGGCAGGGAAGAGAAACGGTCCAGAAAGCAGACAGAAGACTTCAAACACAGGCATAGTTGGTAGAAGGAGACTTAATGATGTGCTGGATAGCTTGGTTGAAGACACAAGACAATGTGGCACGGGGACAGGGACACCAGGGAGAACGAATGTGGGATACACAGGGCTGGCTCGACAAAAGCGGGAGCAGGAAGTGACGCAACAAGACAGGTGAGGACTTCAAAATAAAACGGGGAGGATAACAGACAAAGACTGAGGCAGTGATGAACTGAGTGACGTCGGAGACGTCCGGACAACATCTACACCATGGGTTTCTCCGAAGATCAGGAGAAATCCCAGACCTGTGAAGTTGTGATGACTGTGATGAGTTAGAACACTGCCTATGAAGAAAATGCACACAGACTGTCGGCTTTAGTGAAGACAGCTGGAAGCACACACAGAGTAGGAGAAACGCTCTTTTGCTGCAAGTGTAATGAGACATTCTCTTATGCTGGCTGCTCTGCTAATTTTACTCCTGTGCAGCAGAGTTAATAAATATCAGACCAGACGCTTTGCTGGAAATCAGTAGGTCCCTCTGACACCGCTGAAAGCAACACACATGTTCATGAAACCTATAGCAGAGAGAGAGAAACAGAGAGACATGGAGAGAGGTGCAAAATTTCCTTCAACAGCAGCAGCTGGACGAGAACGTGGAGCTCGATGCGATGGCACAATGCGGTAAAGCTGAACTGAGCTCAGACTGGATGCAGACTCACTAAAGAGCCCCAGCACATGATGGAGTCGGGTCTTGTATGTTCAAAGTCACACCGCTGAAACACACAAGCACAGACTAATTGTCTCCACAGATACACATGTATGAACAAACAACTTAAACTGTTCCAAGTCTAAATTATAACAGAAGAATGTCCCAAACTGCTGCACGACTTTATACGCTCACCTCCCTCTGACGTACCTGCTGGTGAAGCTGGATGAAGCCATCGAAGCAGAGGCGTATGCCAGAGCATATGGGAAAGCCACAGACCCACACAGGAGCAAACTGGACACACCCATGGCAGTCATCCGGGGGTCAGAGCAGAACCACATGTCAGGAAGCTGTAGATGATCATAAGTCAGTTCATGGAAATGCTGGAAAGGGATGACAGGTGGCCACGAGGCAACAGTGGCAGTGATCAAACTCACTCTGAGATCTCACCGTGCATTTTCAAAACGTGAGCCAGCTGAAATGTGTCGATTACCATGCAGGATGGAAGATGTGTGCAGCTGCTGTGTTCCGCTTCCCTGTATGACCTTCCTCACCAATGTCACCTCATGGTCTGGAGAGAGAAGAGGGAGTGAGTTTGTGCCTGAGCGGACGCTTTGTTTCCCCTGTTAACTGGTATCAAACATCAAAAGACAGCTCAACTAGCACGTTACCTCGGTTAATGAAGAAGTCGGACATCCATCCTTCGGTGAGCGCGGACGAGATGGAGACTAGCTACAGAATGATGGTATACACCCACCCTTGAGAGCACAGGCAGGTCAGCCTGGCTGCATACAGCAACTGGTAATATACTTTACATATGTACTGTGAGTGTATACCACGTAAAGGTTAGCAGTAGAAACGGAGTGTGCATTGTGGCTGATGAGGAGACAGATACGGAGGATGACACGACAGCGTGTGGAGTGGTGGTGCTGCAGCAACATGTGTGGGTAAAGACCATGGCACTGAAAGGAGAGATGACAGAGAGAGGAGTAGAAGGTTAAGTTTAACTCGGTGGACAGATGTACACATACTCCATCCAGTATACAGATGTACAGATGGTTTGAGTTGGAAAAAGGTAAAAGATGTCGGCTGTACCACACGGCAGGCTTTCTAAGGAGTCTCATCCAGTAAGTTCTCCATAAGCCCCTGTGTGACCCGCGACCAGACACTGTCAGTCTGGAGGAGACTCGGCCTGTGTCAAATAAGCACATCACGTTACACTGGATATATACCACAGGAGGTAAACACAGTAATGCAGCTGGAGAGCACTGAAGCAGACTGGGCTTTTTTACAGTAGATGAGGGCCAAAGTCACTCCCTTACCTTTTAATCTCCTCCGAACTGCCACGCTGCCCTCTGCACAGCCCCACAAACAGACACATACACAGGCATTCAGCTTGACTGGGCCTGTGGTGTAGGTTCCAGCTGGGATAAATGATTGGTGTCGTGCAGGTACCTGTCAGTAGATGCTACCACATGACGAGAGCCCAGATTCCAGACAGGAAGTCAGTGCAGTAGAAAACACTTTCCCAGTCATACCACTCCGACAACAGGGACCTCATCCTATCTGCCAACAGGGTTCTGACAGAGCAAAGTACAACAGGAACAGTCACTAAGGTGTGTGTGTGTGTGTGTGCATCAGGCACACGCCGTGAGCTTTGAGATTAGGTAAGCGTAAAATATTATAATACACTTACTTACACATTAAGCCAAGAGCAAATGCTATGGGTGAGTGCAGTGTCAAGGGAATGTCATCCACATAAATGTATGCCCTAGAACCCGCTAATAAACAGTAAGCGGACACTTGCAGTGGCGGACTTTATGATCAATAGACCAAAAACCCAAAAAAGGTTGCCAGTCGTGATATAATGTTTGAAATCAGGGCCGTACTCATCGCCCTTCACTCATCGATGGTTCAGATCAACCGGGATGGACAGCGACGATTAGCCACAGAGTCCTTGATAGACAATCTCCTCTGGCTTGTCGCCCCGAAATGCTAATTATTGCTTAGCTAGGTAGCAGGTGACATCAATCAGTTTGTTTAGAATATCTCTTTTCTCGAACCTTTCGATTGTGGAGTTCTGTTGATAATTGTGTTTGCTCATCCAGAGCTAAATCGACATGGCTGGTGCCAAATGGTTTCAATGCTACTTTTCTGGTGTGTGCTGCGATCTTCTGGTGTTCCCTGAGCGTGTTTGTCAGGTTATTAAGATCTCCATAGCCTGCCTGAGCCACACACCATCATCACAGCCGTGGAAGACAACGTACAGGAGGAGCAAAAGAAGCGGCTCGACGCTGCAAAGCCACATCGCCATGTATTACGTTCCTACCAGGCTTGTTGGAATCCTCTCTCAATCCTTCCCTTTTGGGTGTGAAGGTCTTTCAACACTGGTTTCGGGCAGACTTTAGAAAGTAACTCAGTTTTTCCCGTGAAAACCAATTTGCGAAATCTTGCGAAGAAGGTTGCTGACGTTTACAGCACCGTCCATTTTCACTGACCTGAGTCAACAGAATGAACGTGTACGTGATGACGTTTAAAACACATTATAATTTACCTAGTAACAGAAAACGTAGAGAAACGAGAGCTACTGATTGGTTTGTAAGCAAGCCTACCGTTGGCATATATGAGGAGCGGGCTGAGGGAGCAGATTAAGTGGCCATGGTGGAAATGCATTCTTCTCACACACCTACAGGTGGCGCTAAAAGTCTAAAACCAAGTTAATGACTGTTGCTGCTGCACTGAGACCAGATGACATCTCTTTTAATGACAAGCAGGATCTAGTCGTTGACTAGTCGTTGACCTGCTACTGTGAAATGTGGTGGCCATTGACACTGCACAGACTGGCATGGCCATTCTTGTACAGTACTGGAGGCAAGTGCCCAAAAACAACATTAGGGTCCATGCTTTCCCCAGTGCTCTGTAGGTCATAGAAAATCCTGTTGTTTAGAAACAAAGTCTACATGTTATAATCTACAAATCTGCTTTATATTACTGACATTTACACAAAGTCCAGTGTATCAATCTGAATCTGGCGGGGCAATGTATGTTGTTTTTGAGTCAAAACACCATCACAGTCAAGTGAAGACGACAAGACAAGACTGTCAAAACCAGTGAAGTATGTACAGGCGGGCCTTCCAACAATAGCTTTGAGTTCAATCAAATAAAAACCCTCGGCACCCTCACCTGTACCAGAAGTTCCTCATTTCCATTCACTTTACAATCAGAACATTTGTTGTGAGGTAATTTGGCTTCACCCAATCGTCAGTCATGTCTCTACAGTCTCCAGATGTGTGCTCCTCGTCCATTCAAAACACATTTACGTTCAGTCTGTTGTTAATGCAACCCCGTGTGACTGTGGCACATGGGTAACTGGTTACGACATGAAGAGAACTGCTGGATGTCCCCAGGTAAGCGCACCAGACCGGTTGAACTTGTACAGAAAACTTTTGACATGAAAATCACACAAATATTTGCTGGGCTGGACTCCGGCTGCCTGTGTTATAAACAAACATGATCTTCAGGCCGAGCTATACACGAATACAGGAGTACACATGCCATGACACGTAAAACAACATGACAGGTATGGTTGACAAAATTTTTATTTCAATAGCTGCAAATCTGACCTTAAAAATTGTCAATAATAAAAGGGATGTGAGCTCTTTGAGTAACAATATTCATAACCGGTATGTACAAAACAATGCTGTAAAAGAAATGAAGGATGGGTAACAAGCAGCAAGTCTTTTTTAGAAAAAGGAAATTGCCAAACAATAAAAAAGCATTGGTTATCTTACTCCTAAAAAAATAAATCACAGTACACCAACATGCAGTGAAAGTAAAAATACTCACAGCTTTCAAAAAGTTTTACGGCATAACGGACAGCAACCCTTCAGTCCTTAACTCAACACCCATTCAGATTCAGAACCCCAAAGTGTTTTGATGTATTTTATCATTTACCTGAAGCTACTGAACAAAAGGTTGTGCCCCATTCTGAACAGGGGTTAGGGTAAGGAATGACCTGGGGAAGAAATCATAATTCACAACTCAAAAGCATAAGTACCTGTTTCAACAGCCACTCAAAAGACCTGCAAAAATGAAATGTTAGTATAGACCATAGTTATCTTTCTAAGACATGAAATAGTGTGATGATAAGCTTATTGGTAGATAGCAGTCTATACATTGCATTACATGGTTTGCCCAGAATGTCCAGTTCTGATGAAGCATGTGGTAAATTTTTAAAATAGAATCATGACGTTAAAACAATCCATATAAACTGTTCATGATAAATTTCCCATTTAATCAATATTAATTATGTAGTATCTGTGTACAAGCTCAAGAACTGGAGCTTGGAAAAGGATCTCAAAGTCGCTGCTGATTTGAAGAAAACCAAAACCAGAATCCTGCAAGGGTCTCATCATAAACTGAGCCCTCGTGAAAAACTAAACTAAACAGGGATTGTTTCTGCTGATCCTAACATTAAACCATAGCAATGTTTTACAGCCATCCCCACGATCCTACAATGAGATTCAAGGCATCCTACTTCAATGGTGTTCCTTTATACCATCCACACCACCAGTATGACAAAATAATGACTTGGTAAGATAAAGAAGTGAGAATGGTCACAATAAATACTTCTGATTTAGGCTTACTTTTCAAAAAGATGAAATATAAGCTAAAAATCTCAACTTGTTGTCTTTAAGAAGTGAATATAAATCCAGGATAAATCATTGCAGTCACTTTGAAAACAGTAATTACACCTTGCACAATGAATATAGTTGTACCTCTCAATGACGCTTCATGTACTGTAAAAAGAATGTGTTCTTTATCTCTACATATATGTTTACCTGGTTATCACACAGTCGCTGACTGATTATAAATTAAGGGGATGGGGAGGTTGGTTGGTTTTGGCAATGCCATTTTCATTTAGGGTCTTCAATGGTCCCCTTGCTAAGGTCAGTCATTTTAGGATATTTGACTTTCTTCTGATCCAGCTCGTTCTGAGCCCACAGGAGTAATTTAAGTAGCTTTGCTAGCTTAGGCGTCGACTCCCTGTTTTCGTAGTCCAGTACAGCTTGGTTCACCTCACTCCACACCTGCACATTGAGAAGTGATAAGTGATCAACATTAGTTCAGTATTTTCTTTAATAATTTCTTTGAACATTTCTCTTTTCATTATTCTAATGCTCCTTCCATGCGATTCTGATTCACATGCACTCACATCGGAGGCAATATTATTTTATGGGAATGCACTCAGATAATTAACCGCCTACCTTTTGCCGTTGCATCATGTTGAGCAGGTCCCCAAAGGGCGATTCTTCGGGGTTGTCAAAGGCGAGGAGAGCCAGCGTTCTCTCCATCTCTGTCAGACACTCACGACTCTCCTCCCCTTGCTCCGCCAACTGTGTCTGGGCAAACTCCAAAGCGGACTCAGTTTCCCTTAGCCTGATTAACTCAATCAAGTGCTGCTGCTGCAGGATGGAATCAAAAATATGCGAGGAGAGTTAAAGCTTAAGGTGCCATATGGGATTTACAATGAGCATGATCACTTTTTTAAAAAACAAGCTTTTTATAGGCCCGACATCCTGACTAAGAACACATTTCAGGGAATGGCTTGAGATAGCGTCTGTACAGTGGAAGCCTGGAGATTACACATCCATGAACACAATCACACTTAGTAGCTGATCATTAGATCACATTCATACCTAATTTATTTTACTGGTGCACCAGGAGTTGCACCCCTTCCTTGAATGCACATAAATTTAACATAATTGATACAACAGTATCATAAGTTCATGGTAAACTTACTTGCAGATGAAAATATAAGTAGCGGTTGGTGTCTAGTAGCTCTGGATGTAAACTGTTGATGAGCGCAATCGCTTCTTGGATCTGCCCCTTCAGGATCATCTCTCTGATCTTTATCCTCTCATCCAGAGAATCCAGGTCCACGCTAGGCTCAATACCAGACTCCATGCGGAATTTCTCTGCAGCCTCCTTAAAGCCTTCTTTAAGACATAAATCAAAGACAAACAAATAGAAAAAATAATTTGGTGGAATTTCTAACTCTAAAGGATTGCTTAATGACTTTTCTTTTCTCATATTAGTAATTTAAAGCCAGAAGGCAGTCAGATTACATGCTTAAACAGATGGCTAGACTTCATCAGCTCCATTTTTCCCCAACGGGAAAGGTCAGAAGACATACCTGTCACCAGGTAGTTCATAATGAGACGGTTCATGTCAGCCCTCTGAATGTGAACATTATTCAACTTGTCCATCCACTCGTCTTTCATGATATCTTCTGGCTTTTCAGCATAACTCATCATTGGTATCCTGGGAAAGGGAACATTTCAGAGGCCAATGTTAAACTTGTTTTTACTGTAGTTACAGTACCATAGTCTACCTTATATCAGGAAAAACTGCAGGACTCTTAGCTATCTTAAGAATAAGACATTATTGAGATGTCTATTTTATGTGTCATAAGTAGTCCCCAAGTTGTGAGGATGGACACGGACTTAGATGGAGCTTGGGGGATTTAGATGTAGAATTAACTTTCCTACCTTCTAGACGATCGTTAGCCTGCATTCATTTCAGCACAGAATGAAAGTAAAGTTGCTGAGACTATGTATTGTTGAAACAGGTTATCCATCACAGTTAACATTTAGTTGCCTTTTTTAGAATAAATAGTTTTTTTCCGTGGGATTCAACATCACAATGATGGCACAAAGTTACCGTATCTTTGAAAAAATAAGGCCAAGTAGCTCTATGTGATGGATCATGCGTGTCAGACATTTCACTACTTTGCAGGTTCCACACCAGACTGAAATGAATGGAAGCCTAACGGCTGCCGGGAATATGGGAAAAAAACACATTCAAAAGAACCTGAAAAAGAAAGTGCACGTCAAAACGTGGTCAGGAGAAACCGTACGGTTTCCGAGGTTTTTAACAAATGAGCTAAAACACAAGAAAACACCTCTAACGTGACTTAGCTGAGCTGAATTTCCAAAACAAACCCCCCCCACTCTCCAGCCGACATTACGGCTAGCTAGCAGTCGGTGTCTGCAGGACTCACCGTGAGAATCCAGAGTCTAAGGACAGTCCTCTAGAGACGAGGAGTCGAACCAGCCGCTATTGTGATGTTTATTTAACACGTCGACGTGGGGAAAAGGTTATAAATATAATGTAGCTTAGCACGTAGCTACCGGACTAGAACCAGTGGCCTGACGGTCTAGCTAGTTGAGCCTAGCTAACGCCAAACTCTCACGATAACGTCTACGTCAGGGCTCCGAGCTTCCCGATTGGTTGGGAGTTGACGTCATGGTTACCAAGGAACACTTGCAGAGACTCAGGTCTGACCGAGCCAGGCTCAAGGGCCGAGGCAGTGGGGTTAAAACCCACAACTTTTAGGGGCGGCAGAGCTCAAGAGGTAGGGAAGGACGTCAAGTAGTCGGTGATTTGTTCGTTCGATCACCGGTTCCTTTAGAAAGCGTGTCGAAGGGTCCTTCAGCAAGTCACTGAACCCCTAACTTGGGACAACAGATGAAACTAAGCATGGTGACTAAATCTGGCATTTTTTCATTGTAAATGTTAATTAATGAGAAATATCCCTGTAAAGTAAATAATAATAATAATAATTATCATTAAAATAATAATAATTATCATTATTATCCTCAAACTTGTGGTTTCCAAGAGCCCTCCCACTGATAGCGAGATCTACAAACCAGGTGTAGCGGCCATAGTGGGCCGGTGTAGCGTCATTTCAGTTCCCACCCTTGTAAAAACAGATCCTCAGAGCAAAGCTATCATAGTCTGAAATATGACAAGATACATTAAACCAAATGAAGACATGTGTTGTATTAATATTAATATTGACTGAAAAATGAGTAGATTAGCTGTCAAAACAGAAGAATTGGCCTAACGTTGTTGCATTTAGACCCATTTCCCTATTGGAAAGTGTTTGTGTTACGTGATGTGCTACCGGTGGTGCTGTTATGTGGCCTGACTCCAGATCCGTTTGGAGTCTGATATGGTGATCCGATGAGTGTCTCTCCTCAGTCACTTCTGTAGCGTTGGTATAGATAGACTATAGACACTTGGTCCATCATTCTCTGGTGTGTGTCCTCTGCCGGTGAGCTACTGCAGGCCCTTCCAAGTTCATCAATCATCCATCGTCAGCCTCTAGTCCAGAGTCAGGTCGTGGGGTCATGCTGGGGCCTATTCCAGCCCTCATTGGGTGAAGGGTGGGGAAACACCAGGGATGTTGTTAAGCCTTTCAAGGGGGGCCAAGTTCCCTCAAGATTGTCAAACGACCACCCTAAGGAAGAAAATATATAAATAAATAAATAAATATACTTTTTGCTTTTTTAGAGGAAATCATACCCTAAAATACAAAATTATGAGTTGAAATTAATAATAAGATTACAAGTTGTGTTTATTTGATCTTATTTTAAAATTTCGGTATGCGCCGTGCTGTGCATTTCACTTGGGGGTAAATCCCCCCCCCCATCCCTGGGAGACACCATGGAGAGCTTTCCGTTCCACCTCAGGGCTGGAGCAGTTGGAGGTTTACTGTCTTGCTCAAGAACTCTTCAACACAATCTTCATATATCCACTGATTCCATTATAGTTCTGTCATCCTCTCTGTGTTGTGTTCTATAAACTCTGTTTCATTCTGTAGTGTTGCTCCAGCATCTTTTGTACATTGACCCTATGCACTTGTACGTCGCTCTGGATAAGAGCGTATGGCAAACGCCTGTAATGTGATGTAATGCACACAGCATCCAAAGCACATCTGTGTGTCGTAGGAGAGAGATTCCTCCTCTGGTGCTCTCCCTGAGGGTTTTCTCCCTGTTAGAGGTTTTTAAGGGTGTTGTTCCTTATCTGACGGGAGGGTCAGAGGACAGGATGCCCTATAAAGCTATCACCATGGGCCATACAAATAACAGTGACTAGACTTGCTCCAGGTACTTGTATGAATAAGCTGAGATTTTTAAAATATCTTATCTTTCCTCCTCCTCTCTCTCTCTCTCTCTCTACTCTCTCTCTCTCTCTCTCTCTCTCTCTCTCTCTCTCTCTCTCTCTCTCTCTCTCTCTCTCTCTCTCTCTCTCTCTCAGTTGATGGAGACCATGTGATAGCATGGTGATCATGATTTCAGTGCCAGATGTGTATCACGGTGTGCTCT
>OMLC01048996.1:0-13644 GCA_900302585.1 Regalecus glesne | reverse complement strand
CACCAACTAGAGAGAGAGAGAGAGAGCGAGATATAGAGAGACAGAGAGATAGATATAGAGAGAGAGAGATATAGAGAGAGAGAGATAGAGAGAGAGAGAGAGAGAGAGAGAGAGAGGAGAGAGAGAGAGAGAGAGAGAGAGAGAGAGAGAGAGAGAGAGAGAGAGAGAGAGAGAGAGAGAGAGAGAGAGAGAGAGAGAGACAGAGAGAGAGAGAGAGAGAGAGATAGGTGTAGAGAGAGAGAGAGATAGGTGTAGAGAGAGAGAGAGAGAGAGATAGGTGTAGAGAGAGAGAGAGAGAGAGAGAGATAGGTGTAGAGAGAGACAGGTGCAGAGAGAGACAGGTGCAGAGAGAGAGAGACAGAATAGAATGTAGAATCATTTAATGAGCCACATGACCAGGGTCATGGGGAGGTGTTCTCTGCATCTAACCCATCCTATTGTATAGGAGCAGCTGCAGGCCTTGGGAGGGCAGTTAAGGGGATCAGTGTCTTGCTCAAGGACACTTCAACACACTCTCTGAAGGCATCAGGGATTGAACCAGTGACCTTTCTATTATTAGATGATCTACTCTACCCCCTGAGCCATCCCACCCTGCTATTTCAATTTGAGGCGTTTGAAAGGTGTGTGTGTGTGTGTGTGTTGGATATCTGGTAGATTTTCCTTTCATTTTGTCCTCTGCAATTGCTGAAGGAGTGGGGACCACAGTAGCTCAGCAATAGAGGATACGTTTCCGGAACAGATGACCAGATGTTGTAGGTCTGAACCCACCCCGGGGTGTCAGGAAGGGCATCTAGCCTCAATCCCCCAAGCTCCATCCAAGTCCGTGTCCCCCCCCCAAGTGTGGGGTCTAATCGTGACATGTAAAAAATGGACCCCTCATTGCTAAAATGGAGTCTTTCAACTCCTCTTGTCCACTCGGCATTCATTTGGCTCTAAGTTGAAGCATTTAAAAGCTGGAACCACTTCAAAAGCCACAAAGTTGAGAACAAAGTCGTATAAATACTTCTAATTTTAAATCTGCAGCGTCGACCGGAGAGGTTTCATGCTGTTCCTGACAATCAGAAACGCTCCTTCGCCAGAGACTGAGCCCCAGTGGGCCACAGAGGCACGCAAGTCACCTTTTCTCGACGCCCCAGCTGATATCACTGTGGCTAATCCCATCACAAGCCCACAATACGTTTTACAGGGGCAGCATAGCTCAGGAGGTAGTGAGGTCATCTAGTAACCACTGGATTGGTGGTTTTGACCCCCCGGCCCTCTGTAGAAAAAGTATTGACGTGTCCTTGGGCAAGACACTGAACCTCTAACTACTCCCCAGGCACTGCAGCTCCTCACTGCTCCCGTACAATAGGATGGGTGAAGTGCTGAGGACACGTCTCGTTGCACATTGACAAATAAGAAAAGCCTCTAACATCCGTGTGACACCTTGGGACTATTGCGATAACGATGAAGGGCAGGGATCGAAATTGCGTCGTGACGGCTGCGAACACACAACGCCAAGTGACATTTCATTGCAGTACAAGGATCTTGAACACTTCACTGGGTTCACATCTTTAGAACTGATCCTCAGATATATTTTACCCTCGTCGGCTGCGTGCACACACGTAAAGAAAAGCGTGCACGTTCGGTCGATTTCGCCTGAATAGATGAAGAAATGAGGAACACGTCAGGGAGCGACTGCCTTCACGCACAAAATCCTTGGATATCCGTGGTTAATTTTTATTTCCTGCTGACTCCTGATGTTGAATTTTTCCTACTCTCGCTGAGCAAGTTTCATGACCGCAGGGCTCGTAGAAACTGTTCGATAGTAGAATAAAATATTTTTCACTTCATCTCTCAAAAAAGTTTCGAAAAATCTACTCGAAAAAGTTTGTCATCCGCCAGCGGTATTGTGTTGTATCTGCAACACGGGGTCTATAGGGGCTCCCACGCGTCATGGAAAACCGTACAGATCGCTTTTCCCACCATGGAGAACACCTGAAAATGGTGAAATAAATCCGATGTCCCGGGAATAGTTCTCATGTTATGTTAAAAAAGGTTATCTTTCCCCACTGGATCGTGTGTGTCATTCGTCACCGTTGAGGTTGCACATCACATGAGGTCGCTTGAAGTTTGGGCATTGCGTTCATTAACCAGATGATCATCTCCGTGCTTTCAGAGACTGTTGAGCCATCAACGGACAGCTAGGACTGTCTTGTATATCCAAGCAAAGGTCATGAGAGCAGGAACCCTGTATGTGGCTGGCCTTCTGGGTCACTGCAGGCCTCATTCATTATGTGGAAATGCAATGACCGCAGGCAGTAAAGGAAAATTAAGACATCACATTTATTTCAAGTTATCCAAGAGATTTACATGCAAACAAAAGTCATTCTAGAGGTTTTCCACTGGCTGTTTATAATGTATATTATTGTCCTATGTACTTAATTATATTGTATATATTTCTTATGCATTTGACATTCTGTTATCCTTTGTACTTATACTGATTTCTTAAATATGACATATGATTTATTTATCGTACATTATGTTTTGTTTTCTTTGTTAAGAAGACTTTTTATGCCAAGGGACTAACAAAGTCAGCAGTTTCTGCTGGAAAGATGCTGTTATCTGATTCATTTCAAATGCAAATTTTATCTTTGAAATGCCAATTTCTTCACCCTACTGGTGAAGAAAAGAAAGAAAAAGATTAAAACCATCAAACTAAAAATGAACATATGTCGACAACAAAGCTATATCAGCACAGGAACAGTCATACAAACCAAGTCCAGTGTGGAGACGGAGGCTGACTCGAGAGCACAAAGGAGTGTGTGAGTGATCATTTGAATCCATCATGTTCCTGGGATGGATGTCAGGCTAGTGTAACTCTTCCTCTCAGCCTGTCTGCCGTGACTGACATCTCTTTGCTCTGTCCGGATGTCTCGTGGACAGGCATCACACAGGAGATGATTAATGAGACACGGGCATCAACAGAGAGGAGGATGCTGGGAGATATCCAGGAGCTGCTTAGGCAAGGAGAAGAAGTCAACCAGCAAGACTCTCTGGGGGCCACACTGGTGAGCAGCATAGCTCAGTCTGTGTGTGTGTGTGTGTGTGTCTGTGTGTGTCCCAACTGTGAATTCATGCTTTTCCAAATGAGCACTCTTGAATAAAATCAACAGTGGTCCAGCTAAAAGCATGCTTAGTTTTTGTTTAATATATCCATCCATCCATCCATCCATCCATCCATCCATCCATCCATCCATCCATCTCTCTGCTGTCTATCTGTCTGTCCCATCTGTAGCTAACCAAATTTATCATTTCAGGTGTCTTTCTCTATCTGTAGGCTTTATCTAGTTTAAGCCAGAGACAGGTTGCACGACTCTTAAAATTCTAACATTATCAAGAGACCAGACATCTCACAGTTACTGTCTGATTGTTTTTTTTAATACAAGCTATTGCATTTTTATGAGACACTGGTAGTAAAATGTACAGGGGTCGTGTTTCTGTCTTTCTTTTTCCATGGAATTATGATCATCCTTGCAGTCCGTGCTGTGGAGGTCCTCATGTCCCCGACACCGCACAATCAGCTTCTCCTCCATATATGTGCACTCCAATGCTCGTGCAGATCGCTCACTAGTCTGTCGGCACGTTTTCTTCCCCTGTTCCCTAGATTCATGATTGTTTTAATAGCTCTGTTTCAATTGGCTATTGGAGAAGAAGCTTTATTCATTGCTCATACGTACAACCAAACGTGTTCTCTGCATTTAACCATCCTATAGGAGCAGTGAGCAGCTGAAACACCAACTCCAGTTCTTTTTCCTACTGCCTTGCTCAGGGGCACAGGCAGGAGTATTAACCCTGACATGGATGTCTTTATGATGGTGGGAGGAAACCAGATTACCTGGAGGAAACCCCCACAGATAAGGGGAGAACATGCAAACTCCACACAGAAAAGACCTGGGGTGGGATTTGAACCCTGGACCCTCTTGCTGTGAGGCACCAAGTGCTGCCCCGCTGTGCCACCCAAATGCCATCAGTTCAGATTTGTCTCATTGACCATCCTACACTTCTCAAACGGTCCTTTTAAAATATTCTATGTTTATCATTTTATTCATGACATTTACCGACTGGCATCCTGTGAGAGAGATTTGCATCTTTCTCTCACATGCACAACGGACCCAGCAGCAATCACCCTGGACAACATTGACTCAGTCTGATCTGAAACCGCTGCCTAATCAGGTTTTAAAATCATCCAGGCTGGCACTGCCTTAAGACCCTCTTAATGGGTCCTTAGTGCAGTCTCGGGCCCCTCTCTCAGGATATAACATGGAGAGGGCAAGCCTCCAGTCATGTTTGATGGTACATGGTCGACAGTCAAGCCTCCCTCATTTTTAGAAGCACCGTCCTGCCAAGACAAACATACCAAACAGTACCAGAGTTTCCTGTGTGGGGCTTATGATGTCAAATGTCCCACTGGAATCTTACATAACGTCTCAGTGATTTGGCAAAAACAGACCAAAGCCCAGAGATGGATCACAACTGGATAGATATGACCGCGGCTGATAACTCGGTAGTATCCCAAAACAACTGCTAATCTCTAAAGACTCACCCCAAATTGTCAGATTCAAGAGCTTTTCCCATCCTGTTAATCTTCATCTATCCGTGATGAAGTCAAAGATCCGTCAAAGAGGATAGGAAGATACCTGCAACCGGTGTGACGCAACATCGAGTTCATCTCTTGTCCTCTGCTTTGATACGTTGTTTCCCTTGTTCCAGCTGGAACCATAACCCTGAGTCAAAAACATCTCAAGATACTTCGAGATCCATCTGTGAGGTCGGGTCACAGGGGAACTGGGGCCTATCTCAGTGCTCATTGGGTAAAAGTTGGGGATACATCTTACACTGGTTGCTGGTCCATCACAGGGCAGAGCAGTTAAGGGAACAGCATCTTGCTCAAGGACACTTCTACATACTTTTCTTCAGGTCTCAGAGTCAAACCTGCAACCCTCCGATTGCCAGACAATTACTCTACCCACTGACCTATGCTGACCCCATCTCTCTAGAGGTGTAATGACTCCTAAAGGTCAGAGTCCCTGTACCTGTCATCTGGTCAAGAAGTGCAGACCCTCTCAAAACCCTCGGTTACTGATGATTTGGCAAAGAAAGTCTTGGGATCATAAAAGTGGTCATTCCTTGAGGGGCATTGATCACACTCACAGGTCCTCAGTAAGAGCCTTGAGGGACTACTCTAGGAACAGCGGAGCCATCCTGGATCTCCTCAGACACCCCCCTCCCTATTCTAGCACTTCCGATACACATCGACTGGAAACAACCCCTGAGATTAGAAGGCCGGGAAGGGCATGGAAGTGCAGGAGGCTTGACTTCATCAGTTAATCTCTGCCGCTGCCCTCCAGACGTCTCCGATCGTGCAGCAGATACAACATGATGTGTGCTGTACACACCCTGAACTGTCACAACAAGAGCTATTCCATCAGCACTGCTGCAGATCCTCACTAACTGCAGTGTTTAGGAGTTGACTCATTGGTTTTTCTTTGATTTGACTGCAGCGGTCTTACGTCACTGTTTGAAGAGATGAATACATCATACTTGAATATTGAATATGAGCTCTCTAAGTACTTCTTTAGTTTTACCCATCACTGGTAATGATTTACCTGTGATGGGATGGTGACCTGACCAGGGTGTTACTTACTCAGACACATCCTCATATTCCCCTCCAGCTATAGAAACCCTGCTTGTGGACAACTTGAAATTTTTGAACAATTGCTTTTCTTAGAAAAAAGATGAAATGGTGTCTGCCAGCCAGAATCTGGATTTGGTGTAGAGTATTAAGATTATTTAGATAACGAGTTCACAAAAGCCATGATGGGGAAGTGGCATAGATTCATGTTGGCTTTAGAAAATCTGATTTATTTGCTAGTTAAGTCTATGCACATGAGGATTTATTTCCTGGTTTTGTGCCCATCGGAACTCAATCTACATCTGTGTCTGTCGATGTGTCTGTCAGTGTGTATCTGTGTCTGTCTGACACATGCATCGACAAGTTCCATGTAGTTACTGCTGAAAATAAGTCAAACTGACTGCCTTGGAAATAATTGGAATATTTGAGTTCATATGAATATCTAATACTAAGTCAGCCAGCTGCTGTAGCATCTTTGAGCACAGGGTAGATGTGGACAGACAGACAGACACAGACAGACACAGATAGACAGACAGACAGACAGACAGACAGACATGCATTTAGAGTGAGTATTGTTTAATTATAAATGAAGTCTATGAATATGGGAGAAGTAATGACAGGTTTACAGTGCTAACAGAAATACTTAATGCTATTAAGAGGTATTATAATTCAATGCAAAAATGAAATCATATATTTTAATAGACTTTAATAGGGTCATCTGTGCTGTTCTCTGCTTCAGCTCCACACTGCTGCAGCTAATGGCTACGTGCAGGCTGCTGAGCTGCTTCTGGAGGGGGGGGCACGAATGGACCTGAGAGACACTGACGGATGGCAGGCTCTTCATGCTGCAGCCTGCTGGGGTCAGGTAAGGTAAACAACACACACACACACACACACACAGGGCACGGAGATCTTCCACATACACTCACAGACACGTACATAGCTGTCTTGACTGAGATGTGCATTCACACCTGGCAGGGACATACAAGGAATTGCATCATTCCAACAGCATTGGAAATATTTTTAACACAAATTCCCAAATATTAGATAAGGGACATAAAAGCAGGCATGCACACACAGAAACAGAAGTTTGATCTCTTAACATAAATCTGCTGCTGCTGTCTTCCAGATGCATGTAGCCGAGCTGTTGGTTTCTCATGGTGCCAGTCTCAATGCCAAGACCTTCCTAGAGGAGACTCCCATCGGTATGTCGACGCACCGGCGATCCAACACACTGTCAAAAAATGTAAACAGGATCGAGTGGAAAAAGAAATTAAGATAAATATACCCGCAGAGGAATTCATTCATTTATCATCTATATAGCTCGTTCCCATAAAAACATTGTTTTATGTCATTCATTAACCAAAGTGAAATATCCAGGGTTCACACCCCGGCCAGCTGCAGCACTATTCCATCAACACTCTCCCGCACAACACTTATGAACACAAACACTTACAGACACACACACACACACGCACACAAAGTATTTAAAGATAAATGCTTGCATTTCCCCCACCACACATTTTACTTGACCCTATTCATGGCCCGGTGTAGTAGTAGTAGTAGTATTAGTAGAAAAGAAGAAGAATGAAAAGAAGAGGAGGAAGAAACAAATCTATTAATTTATCGTGTTTTTGAGCAGCTGCACCATCCGGGGATCAACGCCAGCTCTTTTTCTTATTGCCTTGCTCAGGGGCACAGGCAGGAGTATTAACTCTATCGTGCATGTCTTTTTGATGGTGGGAGGAAAGCGGAGCACCTGGAGGAAACTCACAAGGACACAGGGACAACATGCAAACTCCACATTGCATTTGGACCAATCAAACAGTGTAATGTTAGTGAAGTTTAATTGATTAGTCAATACATCTTCCATGTTTGATGGACCATCAAAAGGTCCCCTGTCTTATTGGATTTCTTTGAAGAAGAACAAGCAGACCAGGCAAGAGGGAATGTGAGAGACAGATGAGGACAGATTAGATAAGCCACAAGAAAAGAAGGATAGGGGAGGATTCAAACCCAAGGCCACCTGGATTCTCTTGCCACTAGAGATGAGTTATACAAAGACACCATCTGACGGCACGACTCTGCCATTCAACACTTCATTAGGCTACTCTATGGTCTTTAGACTGCAACATAAAAAAGGAAAAGCTAAGTTATATTAAGAGATAGTGGTGGCGTTGCCAGTGACTTCTTGTTCCCTGCAGGGGCTTTCTGTGGTGATCACACACAGTTAAACCTTTGTGCATATATTCTCACCAGATTCTAATGACCAGTGCCATGTTTTTCACAGTGTCTTTGATTCTATAAGATACTTATGAAATCAACATGTGCTGTTTAGTAGTATACACAGACACGCATACATACATATATCAATATAAAGGTGCAGAATAGAGCTGTTGACACCGTAGTAGGAGCTGATCGTCTCTGAAATTGGTTTTCTGCTTTAGATCTGTGTGAGGATGAGGAGTTTCGAGCCATCTTGCTCGACCTGAAACACAAACATGACATCATTATGAAGTCGCAGCTCAAACACAAGACGTCTCTGTGCAGACGAACGTCGAGTGCTGGCAGTCGTGGGTAAGTAGTGACACCTAGTGTTGGTGTTAGGGAACTGCTACTATTTTTATTTTTACATTTCTTTTGCTATCTTTTTTTTGAGACGGGGTGTTGTAGAGGCTAATATTTATTTCCGTCCACCCTCAAAAGTTAACCATCACTCCTCATACAGCATTGTTAATGTTTTACTAACTACGACCTCTGGATTTAGTCTCCATATATTTTTCTTACTCTTACTACTGCATTTTTTTCTGATGATGGTTTTTGCACTTCATAGGTTATATTGTACTTCATCACTATCTATACTTTATATTGCTTGTAAATGGTAAATAGACTTTAAATAGCGCTTTACATTTTGTATTTATTATCCAGACCCTGTACTCTCCCAAATGTTGTATTGCATATCTCATCTCTGTCTTTTTAATTCTCCGTGTGCACCATTTGAAGCTGACACGATTGGAACTTCGTTGTGCTTGCACAATGACAATAAAGTTCTTGACTCTTGAATAGAAGTCCCATGAGCTAATGGGATCAGGTCTCCCCCTCCCAAAGTCATAATAGCTAATCGCACATCTGGTTTGCATTATGATGTCACCTAGAACATTTAACTTTTCCTTTGAGAGTTTAAAGATATTGAAGTAAATAGAAATAAAATAACTGAATCAGACTTAGATTTAAAGATAAGCTCTTTGTGTACACTATAGTTCGATAGTTAGATTTTGCTTTAGTTTTCCTGCTTTATCTCACCGAGAGCCATGCTTGTCTTTGTGACTAGGAAAGTGGTCCGGCGGGCCAGCCTGTCAGATCGACACAACCTGTGTCGTAAAGAGTATGAGAATGAAGCCATTGTGTGGAGGGGAGGGAAGGAGGAGGTAGAGGAGAAGGAGAAGGAGTCTGATCAGGAGATCATTCAGGTGATGCAGGTGAGCTCTCTAATTACATATCTTCCATGTTGATTCACCCAACACATGTTAAGATGAGTTTCAGCCTCTTGCAATGATGAATAGCTCAAGCACATCCAGATAATGCATCATATTACAGGTGGTTGAGTTTTACCATGTTTTGGCAGCATTGCAATTTTGTACCACCCATGGATTCCAGTGAACATTACTCACTGGACCGATGCTTCAGTCGGATGACACTGATATTTTGTGCGAATTGGATTTGGCCTCTTGATTGAGTGTGAATTCAAAAAAATTATGAATGTCAAAAAAGTTCACAAGCACAGTATTAGCAGAGACAAAACCTTTTTTAATGTTCCAATGAGATGGAGTCCATACCCTAGTCTCTGGGGAAAATCTATTGATTTAAATGAGAAGTCGGTCTATTTTCAGATGCTATTCTGAGGATCTGATAGTGTAAACGTGTATTCTTTTCGCCAATTCTGCAGACCCTCGGAAATGTATAATGTGAATGTAGACATGAGCCGACCCATTATGTTCATCCAGCCAAAACTGAGAATCAGCACAACAAACTCATTCTAAAAAGGAGCCTTAAAGAGAGATGAATGTAATCCTTATTGATGTTCCACCACAGGTAAGGCCAGTAGTAGCTGTAGCAGTGCCAGATAAGCCCAAACTCCCTACCATCCTGAAGGACGGCAGCGGCAAGCAGAATGGCCTCATCAACACCACGACCTCCTCACCTGCCCAGTTGCCCTCTAACGGCAGCACCTCATCACCTGACAAGGGCGTCGTCATCACCACCCAGCCCACCTGCGATGACACCTGGCCCAGAGAGCGCCCTCAGACCCTGTCGGAGCTCAAGAGACAGAGGGCTGCTGCCAAGCTGCTGAATCATCCCTTGTTCAATGGTCATCTGGGTAACGGATCCACAGATTCCTCCATCGATCTCAAGAGCAGCTCTGAGGACCCCAGCATGCCCCTGGTCTCGGCCAATGGCAGCACGGTGTACTACACGCCAGCGAGCGGGGACCCTCCCCTTCTTAGACTGAAACAGCCAATAGAGGAGGAGCAGCCGAAGGTGAGGACCTGCTGCTGTGTGTCGTAGCGCCGTGGCCCTGTGACTGTTCAGGTAATGGGTGATTGGGCAGAGAAGAGGGAGGCAAGAAAGGTACTCAGAGAGAACGGAAGAAGGAAAGGTGGAAGGTAACAAGGCCCTGACACGGAGTAGATGTGAATGGAGTCTCTCTGGAGAGAGTGCGTCCCTGCTGCCAGTACATAAACTCCTCACCAGAAGTTGGAGAGCTTCCCTCTCATTTTAATTCCGTCCCGCCCTCCTGTGGTAGATGTGTGATGGAAGGAAGTAAAGAAAGGCACAAGCCAGGATGGAGCTAATTCTCGTCTTCAGCCCACTGTGCCTCCCTTCCTTTTCAACCCCTCTTTTGCCAGAGAAGGTGGGGGAGCTGCCTGTTTCTGTGGAGCACCTCTGCAGTCCTGCTGTCTCGCCAAAGGGGACATGAAGAAGAAAGGGCAGACCTCCCCTTTTGTGCATCCCTCATCTTGTAATTCGCTTTCAAACGGAAGACGCTGACTTCAAAGACATGTTTTTAGTGTTTGGCAGCAGGATCAAGTGACATTCCAATACTCACTTGTGCAACTCCCTGGATTCTATTTTAAACATGGGGTCCCTTTGAAAGAATGTCAAAGTGAATGAAGGCGAATGAGAGTAATCGGGAATCCCTTTTTTGTCCCTGGAACTCTCGGCATACCTTTAAGAATCTGAAAGGAGGAGCAGGATGTTGAGCTTTGATTCTCCGAGAAGGGGCAAAATGTTAGCATGGAAACTAAAGGAAGGGAGAATAACGGTGTAGGATGGGCTACTTTTGCAGATGGACGTAAAGGTGGTTTTTCCTTTACCCTCCAAACAAAATGGCATTGCCTCCATGGTTTTAAGAAAGAGGTCACATCATTGCCAGCCCCTAATTTCTTCTGCTTTTCAACACCACGTTCTCATCATTAGCAAACATACAAATGGACCATTGTAGTCAGACTGTCGTATTGTATTGTATCGTATCATATTGTATGGCAACATATCAAAACCATAGCAAATCGTAGCAAAAGAGATTGGTTACATCTCTTCTAAAGTAACCTCCATGTCCTGGAGAAGTGAGGGACTTGCCATCAAAACAGTGTTAAAATATTCAGGATGTCCTTCTCCTCAAAGCGAGAGAGGTTAATTGAGCATTTAGCACAGCACAAAAGGCACATCCTCCTACATCACTGTCCCTTAGATCCCAACTGACGGAGATGGTGTTTTCATTTTACTTAATCCACCTTGTGCTAACCCGTATAGATAACTTAAGTAAACATGGTTGAGAAATATTGTACAGTTTTTAGATATTTATGAAAACAAATTATGTTATGTATTGAAAACAAACGTTTGTGGTATGATCGAGGTATTTGTAAAGCTGCGTGTATTTATTATTCGGATGATCTGTGGAGAGCGAATGCAATTGAAGATCAGCTGGGTTACGCTCCTGGCAAAGCACCTTTTAGAGCGGAAATGAAAATAATAATGTTCGACTGACAACAAAAATTAGGTTGGCGTCTATTGTCTGCTTATCCGGACATCATGAAGACATGCAAACGGAAATCCACCCTGGTTGGGGTGGGTTTCATGGTTGGCTGGGATGTCCGATGTGTATTTCTTGTTTGGATTTTTGTTTCTTTGTTTGTTTCCGAGACTCCATGCAGACTGTTGTGGCCATTGTGTGGCCTTCACTTCTTCCAGCCAATGTCCCTGTGTCACTAGCAGAACTTGTAAAGGACACTGTATGTGTAAGTTACCATAATGTATTACTGTCAGAATAGAGATGAGCATTATCAAGATACACATTGCATTATGTGCTTGAATTTTATCACAGGCAAGAAAAGGGTCTCTCTTCTTTTTTCACCCAACACTTATCCAGGTTATTCATCCATGTTGCAGCAACAACCTGAACACTTCAGCCCAGGTATCAGACTCCAGATGTAGTTTTCACATGTTCAAAGGCAACCAGTTACCGTTTTTAATCCCCTTATGAGTGCCAAAAATCCTCCTGTAAGTGAAAGATAGGTGGTGGGAACATTTTAAAATGTAATAGGGAACTCTTTTATTTACTGCTCAGCTGATGAGAGCGATGCTCCTCCCACTTCCTTCCTGTCGCGACCACCGTTTCCTCCCCGCAGCCCGTGTTGTACAGTAGAACGTGCACAGTGACCTTGTAAATATCTCGGTGTGGTTCGCCCTTTATGTCCTCGTGTGCTACAAATACTGCATCTGTCGTTCCTACGTCCATTTATATGAATCCACAGTGCAAACTCCCGCGACGCCGAGCAATGCTAGCAGACCTGTGGTTGTTGAGTGTCTATAAATACACCTTTAGTGGTCTGAGTCCGTTTTTATGTGTCACGATTAGTCCCCACGTTGTGGGGCTGGATGTGTACTTAAATTGAACGTGGGTGGATTAAGGCCGGATGCCATTCTCGACGTCCCACGATGGGTCCGAACTCGGAGCCTCTGGCTCGTCAGTTCCCGAAGTACGGTGCCCCGGTGAGCTACTGCGCCCCCTGTCAGGGTTTTCATCCCAGCACGACAGAAAGTCCCCAGTATTTTATTATTTATTATTTTCAATATGCTCCCTCTTTTTCAGAGGCTCGTGGGACAAGGACATAATTAAGCTCAGAGCCAAATCAGATGTCGGTGGATTCATTCCGGTTCATCCATTTTTATTTCTTGTTTTTGGTTGACTTGGCGTCAACCTCCATCTCTGCTTTTGACATCAAACTTACCCCGATCCAAGCTTTATGAGTAAGACAACACTGGACACATACTCATGAAGGTGAAGTCAGCACCTGGCTAACGGGGACCAGTGCATGTCAGCTCAAGTGAGGATAGTGGCTTGTTCAAAATGAAAAGCATCCTGTGTTCTGATGCTTTCCAGTGGGGCTCGAGTCTGGCCGCAGGGCCTTTTATTGATCAGATTATTGCAAGTAAAACTACTGATTTTGTAATTACTGGAAAATAATAATGGTTGTGTTAACATATTTTGAATAAATTGTATATTTTGAGAAGTTTACGTGATGTTCATATGACTGTTTAGTATCAGAGCCGGAGCAATAGTGAGTTCTCTCTCCGATGAGCTCAAGCTAGCACCACAGTTAGATCCTGTTGGGTTTCTTTTTGACTGCTTGTGCTGCTTGACCACTGCTGTTTCTGTCCTGTCTGGTTTTTGAAAATGAAAAAGATAAGTTAAGATATTTCTTTATGTGTCCCATGAGGGGGAAAAGCTGTAGTATTATAGCGGAAAAGTGGAAAGCAGGACGGAGAGAGGGGGGTGGAGATAAAAAAAGTATTTCAAATTTGGGCAGATGTTAAGTAGTTTTAAGTATTTAAATGAGGTAATGGGAGCAGCATTTATCTTGCCGAACTCTAACTGCCACAAGTTGATTCAAACTGCATACATATTAAAA
>OMLC01048956.1:5971-15971 GCA_900302585.1 Regalecus glesne | reverse complement strand
AAATTATAATTATGTTATCCCTTCAGTAAGGTATGCTGTAAAATGTGTTTTATCCTGTATATACAACATTCATTACATGCCTGTTCATCTTGGGAGAAGAGATATCCCTCTTCTGTTGCTCTCCGTGAGGTTTCTTCCTATATTCTCCTCGTTAAAGGTTTTTTTAAGAAGTTATCCTTGTCGGATCACACAAGGATCTATTTTAACATCCACTGAAGAAATTTTGTAATTTGTGATAATGTGCTTAAAGAAGTAAAATTGACTTGACTCGCCTAATTTCAGTGATTTGGAAAGACCACTGAGATGGCACATTTAAAAGAATTGTTTTATAACCTTAAATGATCATTCTGATTTTTGTAGTGTTTTTTTCTTACTTGGGTCTTATTTTTGTGCAAAACATTGATAGTATCAGTTTACTCACTGTCTTCATTGTAGAAATCTCAATGGTGGAACCACCATTCGACATCACTTTACAATGGGGTTTCATTGTGTTACAATACTTAAACCTGTCTTTAAAAGAAGAGATGAACTTACTATGATCTATGACTTGCTAGCTGTGCAGGTAATGAAAGGGGATACAATGAAACAGCTGGTCTGGGGGTCCATCCTCCAAGAAAAAAAAAATTCAGTTTCAATACCAATTTCTGAATTTCTGCATACATTTAGGGAATACAGTATGCAATGCAATATCCAAGAAACGCATCACATTTACTATGGCAACTTTTCAAATAAATTGTACCTCTAAGAGTAGCTCTTTTGTAGAATGCTTTTTACCCCTCCTAAAATAAATTTGTGATAAACTATGTGTACTTCTCCTTGGTTTCACACTACTTTTCTCACTACTTTTACTGATCCATTTAGGCCATTGTCTGACTGCAAGACATCATCAGATGGCCAATCGTAGCTCTGCAGAAGAGACGAAGGTGTGGCCCTACTCCCCACCAAGCCCCTCGAACTGACTAAAGTTTAAGTCAAGATCAGGGCAGAAGATGCACATCCAAGCCCCTTTTGCCTTTCAAATGAAAAGGAAGAATAGTCACCACTTACTTTGTCAGCCAAAAATGGTGGAGATCTCAAACTTCAGGATTCCACATCGATCTGAGAAAATATGATGCCAAGTAGGTTACTCATGATAGCAATGCTAGCTAGCTGATATTAGTCAAGTTAGCTTACTTCCTGAGCAAATTTATGATGACTGGAATGGGGAAGGGGCCTTTCTACTCTAATTAATCCCAACCCATCTCTTAACCTAGCAGTATGTGCTCCAGAGTTGAGAATCCAAAGATGATGCACTTTCATATACAATGGTATTCACATTGCTAATCAATACACAGTAGCTAGCATTTGAGCTGAAGTAGCTCTCCCTCGATGTCACTTCATGCTGATTTACTTAATACAGCTGAGTGGCAGAGCACACACATCAGAAAGTGACAATCCAGAAGTTGCGGGTTCAATTTCACCACAGGGCATCAAGAAGGGCATCCGGCCTTAATCCCCTATGCTCCATCTGAGTCCGAGTCCACCCCCACAATGTGGGGACTAATTGTGACATATAAAAATGGAGCATTGTGACTCTCTTTGCACTTTCTCTCTTGACCCTTGAGCAGTAGCCTCAATTTCCGAAGTTCAATGGTCAAGGATCTCCACAGAAATCACTAGAAGTCAAGACTGACATCAGAGCTCTTATTTCAGGTCAAGGCAGCAAGAAAGGGCAGACATTAGATTCTCTTTGCACTAGGAATCTAAAAAAACTGGGTTTTTTTATAAAAAGAAAAAAGAAAAAGAAAAAAGGCAAGTTTGGGTTATTTTCAAAATATAAACAAACCATTTCCTCTCATCATCTCATCTGACATCTTGGTTCCTGGAAATCCTAGGTGCTCATAATTTTTAGTATTAACTAGCACTAATTGTACACAGTTTTTATATGGCAGGGAAATCATTTTCTTATCTCTTCACTTATATAAGCACATTTGTGCTCCATGTACAACAGCCTGCTGAATAATCCCTGTGTATAACGATGATGCTGTTGCCTTTTGCCCACTGCGCCCTGCAGAATGGTTGCTTAAAAGAGATTAGTCCCGACAAGTGAACTTCAGCTGGTAATAAAAATGTTTTTTTATCTGCAAACCAAACATTAGAGCCACAGACCAGAATGAATACCCAACTCCGGCATTACCATAAGAATGGCGCAGCTGAGTGCACCGGTAATGCTAAACTAACATGGTGGAACACACATGCATCCATACTCATACATACAAACACACACATGCAGAGAAAACAAATATGCACACATATGCATGCAAACACACACCGGTCACGCTAATGAGTATAGTTTCCCTGTTGGAGAATGCTGTCCTGTTAGAGAAGGCGACAGCGGCAGCGTGACGATGAGCAGGAGGAATGCCGAGAAGCAGACAATATTGTTCTACAGCGTCCATCCGACACCCCCACGGTCACCAACCCCCTAAATTTGTCACCCCCTCAGACCTCTTCCCAGACTCCCACCGTCAGCGTTCACCTCGTATTTCTCATTCAGGGACAGCAGGACCTCAGTCTCTAGCTCAAAGGCTGAGTTTTTAAATATCAAAAAACCTTTGTCATGGTGTCCATCCCATAACCATGTGCTGTTGCTTTATGGGACACCTTCCTCCTGCACTAGGAAGGTGCTGAGCTCCACCTCGACACACCCTTCTCAGCAACCCCTAACATTTCACTCAATGAACACAGGCCCGGTTCAGCTCCTCTCTCAACACTCAAGTAAGATCACAAATGGCATCTACTCCCACAGCCAGCGAGCCTCCCCAGTCATCCTGCAAGCCACCCACCCCCTCTCCAAATGCCCCAAAAGCCCCATGGGTCTGAGACCCCCCTACCTCAAACTCAGAGGGAACCCCAACCCATACAGCTCTTTTTTTGCCTTATAATTTCAGACACCCCCCCCCCAAAAAAAAAGCCAAAGGAACATGGGCCCTGGCTGACCACAGACAAGACAGAGGCGGCAGGGTGCAAGGAAGCAGGCCGTTGGTTCCCAGGACTGCTGCGCACTTGTCATGTAAATGAAGAAGTCACAACCAATTAGAGTAATTGCAGCGCATCGCTCCGTCTTCACCGCTGCTGGTGAACTGAGAAGGGGCGGGAGAGAGACGCACATACAGAGAGAGAGAGAGGGGACAGGGTGGAGTAGAATAATGGAGGAATGAAGAAGAGGATGGAGAGGGAGGGGGGGTGAGAGAGGGCGACAGAACAGGATAGTGGAGGGAGTTAGTACTGATGGAGGAGAGAATATGAGTTTGGGCGTGTTAAAAGGAAACAGAAAGGAGTGAGGGGAGGGGGAGAGCAGGAGCAAAAGTGAGAGAGAGAGACAGAGAGAGAGATTCAAAAATGGTCAAGGAAGGTGACAATTGGAGGGAAAATTGCAAAACTGCCAAGGGTGTCATGACTCTAGTAATCAGAGGATTGGTGGTTAAATCCTAGCTCCCGCAGAAACTGTGTTGAAGTGTCCTTGAGCAAGACACTGAACCCCTAACTGCTCCTAGTGTGTTGCGGCTGCTCACTGCTCCTATACCACGACAAATAAATAAAGCACGGTCTTAAAATGGACACAGGGAAGGAGGGAGGTGAGAGAGAACATGGTTGGAATCTCAATCTTGTCATGTTTCCGGCTGATGTGATTCTGTGCAAATCTGTGATTTTATAAAAAAACTTCATGTAATTGTTGTACACATGTGTTTAAAAGCAACATATGCACATAAACACAGCAATCAATGAACCCCATAAAAAGTATAGTGCTGTGGTGTTTGTTTAAAGTCCTTAAGAAAGTAACAACACATGATGTGGGTCTGAAGCTCTGCTGTGTGTGTGTGTGTGTGTGGTGTGTGTGAGAGGGAGTGAGAGAGAAGATGAGTGGGTGCATCACAGCAGGTGGCCGGTGCTAATGGAACCCCCTCTGGCCTAACAAGAGTAGGAGGTGATTTGTTCATGTGTGTATGTGTGCGCTCTGAAGGCAGTGATGTATCTTTGCAGGCAGAGGTAGCACAGAAACCAGAAACAGAGGTGAAGTGGGAGTGAAGCTATAAGTGTCCCAGACACAGAAGCAGAAACCGTTGGTGTTAACAAAACAAATCCTGTACTTATTCAAATAAGCGAGCACAGGAAATGGAGAAGTTATTCACCGGCAAGAAAAGCAGGATTTTGGAGGACAGGGATTGAGAGGAGAAAACAAAAGATGAGAAATGAGAGAAGGGTAAAGAAAAAAACAGATGCGGGGGGGCGCTTACACAGAGACAGAGACGCAGACTGAAAGAGAGCTATTGCGCCTCCAGGCTTCAATCTCAGCCACCGCGGTCGGTCAGCGTGAAGCGTAAGGGCTCTTATTCCATTTCTTCATCCATTTATCTGTCCTATCCATCCATGCATCCAACCATCCATCCATCCATCCATCCATCCATACATCAGAGCTCTGTCTGTGGGATTTGGCATACAGCCTCAGAGCCTGAAGCAAACCTATACAGCTTACACAAATATAGTACCATGGGTATTAAAGAGTGTGTGTCTATGTGTGCATGCGTGAAAGAGACCGAGAGAGAGTGTGTGTGTATGTGTATGAAGAAAAGCCACTTGTAATGTTTGCTCAGATCCCAGGAGGTCTAGACAGCTCCCCTAAGAGAACGCCAGCTCTCAAGGATCCCTCCCCCGCTTCCAGGAGCGTATACTTTAAGACTTATTCACAGTTGCTACTTGCACAGATCACATTTAAACAAAGCAGTGAAGCTGGTCTGTGATGGCTGCAGCGTGAAACTGGAAACAACTTCCAATGGTTCCATGACTCTGGGGTAATTGCTAATCATTAATTTAGGACCTATTTTCACTTTATGACAGGACTAGAGTCTAAGACGGGAGACATTTTATGGGAGATGTATTTCATATAATTGTGGATGTATTTGTGAAATCGATATGATGCACATGCATTCACACACAAAATCACACACACATTACTGCACATGTAGTAGACACATGCGCACAGATGCACACAGTGTGTGGCAAGTCTCAGTCCATTACTTTTTAATAGTGTGCGTGTGTCTTCACACACACACACGCACGCACACACAGCTTCCTGGCCCTGGATCAACTCTATCTCATCTTAAGAGAGAGGAGGAGGAGAGAGAGAGAGAGAGAGAGAGAGAGAGGGAGAAAGAAAGATTGTTCACCAATATCACGATACTGCTATAACATGTCCATGCTATAACCTTGAAGAAGAAAAAGTGACAAGCTATGGCCACCGAGAACGAATATGTTCAATTCAGGCCCCATTTCATGAAAAGCCAGAAAAAAAATTTGATAACCCCTTCTTTCCTTTTTTTCTCATTTGGGAACAGTTCTTTTCCTTGCCCCTTTGAATATAAGTGTTTGTCGCAGAATGCTGTTTTGCCCCCTCTATTGTGCCAAACATTAGCTCAGCAAGCCATTGCAGGGACAGAAGTGTATATGTTTCTCCACTGATAAATTATGAACACAGTTAGCTCTTTTGTTTATGAATTATTTCTCATCTGCTTGCCTCCACAGAATAGCTGGAACAAATGCATTTACATTCTACCCTATTGCAATAATGTTCTTTATTTTCATCTAGGTTTGTTTTGGGGTTGTTGTTTTTTTAAAGCTCAACCAGAAAACAAACAACTTATTTTGGAAACATCCTTTTCATTAGATGGAAACAAATGTGTTTTTTTTTCCTCTTTTGGTGATACTTTGTGTTTCTCTCTGAGGTAAATAAAACAACAGTTGTAGAACAGTGGAGATGGAGAGACAACAGAGATGTGCTATAGTGTTGTGGTTCTCTGTGGACTTGTGGTCACTACTGAGGAGAGTGATATGCTGGTAAAAATATGAAGCTTTCAGTTGCTGTGATTCACAGACAATGTGCATGCTAGCTTGCACAGTGATGCAGCGGTTAGCGCTGCAGCCTCACAGCAAGAAGGTTCTGGGATCGAATAGCCTCCTAGGTCCTCCGTGTGGAGTCTGCTTGAGTTTCCCTTGGGTGCTCCGGTGTCCTCTCATGATCATAAAGGCATGCATGGACTACAGATGCAAATTAACTTGATGCTATAATCCGGGGCTGCGCATCGAATGGTGACATTTATGTAAAAAGCTGCTCATGGTCCCTTTAAAAAGATATGAGAGAATGCTTAGGTAAACAGGCTGCATTTATATATAGTACTTCTCTAGTCTACCAAACAGTCAAAGTACTTTACAGTATATGCCTCACATTCACCCATCATCATTATCATCCATTCACCTCATCACATTCACCCATTCACAGACTGAACCCAGAGGCAGCCGTGTGTAGCTGAAGTCATATTCAATGGCTCTCACGGGTCTCAAACATGCTACCTCTAACCACTGAGCTAAAAGCCCAGACTTCTAACTCAGCGGTTAGAAGCGTTCTTAAGGCTAGGGGTGTAAGGATTTTACCACGTACTACCGCCAGCTAGCCCATGCTAGTTAGCATCCGTTACACATGCAAGGCACAAACTCGCTCACCAAGCCCAGTCAGAGGTTCAGCGAATTGGTCGAAGACACTTCGACACACTCTCTGGAGTAGCCAGGATTCAAAACAGTGACTTTCCAATAACTGGACCTCCTGCTTTACCTCCTGAGCCATGCCAGTTTCTGAAGGGAACAGGGATCGAACCGCCAATCGGGGTAAAAATTATGTTGACCGCAAATTTGAATAGTGAAAGTGCACATGACGGTAGAATTATTGTCTAATATGAATGGATGATGTGAGAAGTGGAGGAAAACATCTCAGAGTGAGAGGGGAAGACAGCAAAACAAAAACAGAGAGGTCATGAATATGGAGGCAGTAGTCTGTGTGATTTATGCATTCATGACGTGACAATTAGGATTTCATAATGACATTATGAGCCCCCAACAGTCGAAAGATGAGGAAAATGTGGCTTGATTGATCTCATCAGGACATCATCAATAATGGATCACTCCAATCATTGCACCGGGAGAGTGCAACCCCCCCCCCGCATTCACAAACACACATGTACGGGAACATCCCCACATGCGAACACATAAACATTTACGACTAAAACAGTCACTTCAACTAGCACCTAAATTCAAATTGCTCAAAATGTGCGACTACAGTGATGTTCTCACAATGTGACTCACTTCCTTTAGTCTCTATCTGACCAAATATATGCAATCTACTCAAATGTAATGACGATAATATGCTTGCTAAACCCACTGATATTACTTGATTGGGCACAGTAGTGGAGTCAATACACAGAAAGTGCTTCGACTTTCACTGACTGCAGATTTGCCAACTGGTCTGATAGTTTTGATGGAAATGAGCCACAGGATTACAGGAACCTTTGGCCTGTAGGCGTTACTGGCAGCTCTGCACCAGGATGGTAAAACTGACAGAGATGTAGGTCTAAAGCCCAGAAGGTCAACTCTTCCCCTGCACTGACAATTATTGACAAAATTAACACATTGGGCTGAAAAGGCCCTTGACTGACCTGGTGGTATGTACAAATAAAATGCAGTCATAAAACAAAATAAAAGCTGAAATATCCACAAAACATGTGTCAAAAGAAAAAAAGTTAGATAATCAAGTCTAGCTACTTTTATGTGATTTGTTAGTTTAGTCAGAGGTAAAACAAAAAATGGTGTGGTGCAAATAGGTACATTGCATTCAGATATGAGCTTCAAGCAACCATATTAAAAATATATCAGACATGGCACCCAGGAATGGCATACATTCTTCAAACAATATTAGTCTGGCCACAGGGGTCTGACTATTCTGTATGTCTATAAGGCAAATGGTTTCGAAGAAAAATCTTATTGGAGTTGAGAGACCATAGCCTTCCTAGCCACTCCACCCCTGAGTGTTGGAATGGTTTGACAAATAAACTCAGTTCTACATATTAGTATTACAAGCCCAGTGAAGTGTGAAACAATGTCTATGGTTTTCAGGAATAAGGACAGAGATGCGTGAGGCAACACAAACAGTTTTCAACTTAAAAAAGCTTCAATCACATATTTTCATGATCTAAGACGTCTTATTTTCAAAATCATCTTATTACACCCCCCAAAAACACCTCCAAGCTTCAAATGTTCTTTGAAAATAAGTTTTCCCATCCAATTGATAAAAATACATAAGCCAAACACAAATGCAAGACGTCCAAAATAATACGCTCTGGTAGCTGTGGTCAAAATGTACCCTTCCAAACTGATACATCAGATACATGATAGTTAAGGCTTAGAGAGGTCTACTCACCTGGATTTGATGCAACAGAACTCTCTCTCCTCGTCAATGTCGTTGAAGTAACATTCTTGAACGTGTCCATAAATGAAAATAAGCCAATCCTTATAGTGATGTTTAACTTTCATCAATTCCTTCGTAAAAACATTCGGCGTATCGATAAGACACTCGGTAACGTCCCACTCGGTCAAGCTTGGCAACTTTGCCACGTCGTCGGACCCGCATTCGAGGGTGAACGCATCTGGAAGCTGTTTTCCATTTCCAATACGAGGTTTTCCTAAATAGTGTTTCCAATAATCTGGTTAAGGCCCACATTAGTACGCCGATAATGCTGGTTGATACATGGTGACTTAACTGACAGCAAATGTAAGGAAATCACCGCTTAATGCTTTGAGGAGACTGTTTCGCCGCGTAATTAAGTCGTGCCCTTTTGTTTTGCCCAGTTGATTGAGTGCGCACATTGATTACGTCAGCGCGTTACGTCAAGTGGTAAGGAGTCTATCAAGGCCTGAAGACAGTCTTAGCATTGGAATGCTTAAAAGAAGGTTATTGCTCCCCTCATCCCCCCTTCCCCCATCGCCCACAGAGACTTTCCAGCCGGAAAATCGTGTAGAAGCCCCGAGCTGGCAATGTGTGTGTGTGTGTCTGTGTATAGAAGGAAGTGATGTATCTTGTATGACGTATGTTTCCGCAGAATATGTCTTCTGTGTGATTTAAGTGTCTAAAGACGCTTGCGTGTGTGTGTGTGTGTTTGTGTGTGTGTGTTATCCTGAATGGGTCTTCCTCATAAAGTGTGCCATTTTGCACAAAGGTGCCTCGAGTGTCTAGACAAAACTACATGTAAAGCTCATTCAGATGCTCTTACGAAAACCTCTCCCTCGCTCTCATTCTCCCAGATGGTCCCACTCTTTCACTTACTGTACTATCTCATCCTATCCCCCTGCTCGTTCTGCCTCCCTCCCTGCCTCTCTGAATCAAACTGTAGACCTTGAAGTACTTAGACGTTATGAAATTTTCACAAGGCCCTACCTTGAATCTGCTGTAAAGTGTGGCTACTAGAAGATGAAACAGAAAAGGGAATCATTCTACCATCATTGTACATTCATATAGAGATCTTATAGCTAGTAATAGTAGACTGTGAGAGGATTCCTCCGAATGCATTCTCAGTAATCCAGGTAAAGAAATCCCAGACAGCTGAATCAGTTCTCCTGCCAGCAGGTATCCCCGACCTTATAAACAGCACAGTTGCACAACAACTGAAACCATGGAGTTTTAAGATGGTGAAAGAAAGATGCTGAAGCAGTGGGGGTGGTCCATAGGAAATAACATGATGAGCCCATCCTTGGGAACAGGACCACCCTTAACACTGACCAGATGTGTCTGCTCCTGAAGCTGTGTCTTTAGTCTACATACTTCATATATGGGAGACTGTCCTATATGTAGAAGCATGGGGGTGCTATGGGTTCCCCGATTTCACCTATAATGGCCAACTTGTATATGGAGGGAGCGGAAAAGAGGGCTGGAATTGGGGCCTGTCAAGGGTGTTTCTCCAACTTTTGCTCAATGAACGCGTGAATAGTCTCCAGCAGCACTCCATAATCCGACTTTGGCTAAAAGGTTGACAATGAATGAGTAGATAGATGGAAAAGAGGGTTCTGACATCCTATACAGGGACACCACCTAACCATTGGTTCAGATTTGTGGATGACACCTGAGTATAAAAGTACATCT
>OMLC01048939.1:0-17345 GCA_900302585.1 Regalecus glesne | reverse complement strand
ATTAACTGGCTAAATTTCAAGATCATGAAGGTCCAGTGCCCTTCTCACACACACACACACACACACACACACACACACACACACACACACACACACACACACACACACACACACACAGACAGACACAACACTGGCGTACCATGCAGATCTCTGATAATCCTCTGGAGTTGGTTCTCTCCAACCGCAGCGCCAGCAGCCATGGGCCCAACTCGGTCTCCCTGGAAACACGTCGGGGGGTCACAGGGTCACATCCAGTCTGCTGAATCAGAGAATGAGAAACAGTCAAGGACAATGGATCATTGGAAATGGTCAAACACACTGACACACACACATACACTATAATGAAACTTCATCTTCAATGATAGGTCTTTTGACCAATTTTGTTAATGGACTGTATAATATAGCACTTAAGTCTGATCGCACCAACAGGTAGCACACAACGGCTGTTCCTTTACATAAGATCTGAAAAGAAATATCACATATTGTAAAATGATTGGAAGTAAATGAAGTAACAACTTGACAAGTATGTAAATAAATTGTGCCTCCCTTTCCTACTCACCTTCTGGGTTTTTATATTAATAACTCCTGCTTATTTCTCAGCTAAGAATTATTCTTCATAATTGAACCCTACATCCATTCACACTGATAAAGTGCAAAGACTATTCTATAAAAAGGGTATTATTTTCAAATAGACGTCCATCTTTAAGCAAAATTAAAAATGTAAAGCCCTGGCTGCAATTTACTGACTTGATATTTGCTTCTTAGGAAAATAAATGTTGTCGACTTTAACGTGTAATAAACGAAGTGTTAAAATAAAAATAGTTTTAACAAGCACTCTTCCTCTTTATTCACATTATCACTTTTCAATGTTCGGTTACAATGAATTCCAGCTTTTTCATACAGCTAGCTTTAATTAACTCTCTTCTCCGATCCACGCTGAAGCAATGGAAGAGACGAAAATCCCACTTCTTTGATTATTTACTTCAATGTAATATATTTAATGGTTGCCCAGTTTGGTGTTTTACGGAAAGAAATGTATAAAGTGAAAGCAGAAGAGACGGGATTTCAACAATCCTATCAAACACTAAGGTCAGTTCTCGAACCTCAAAACACTAAGACGTTTCTGTGTTATTCTCAGGAATATTCATACGAAACGAGAATTTGATTGACAGTTTGTTAACAGTAATCCAATACAGTGTATTATATATGGGTCATTCTATCATCATATTTCCAAAATAATCGCTGGTGACACAATACAGGAGAAAAAACAACTTGAACATACTTTTCAAGACAAGAAACAAGTCCAGAACAACCCAGCTGGTTCACTTTTGCATATGAACATGATGGCTATGGAAAAGCCTTGTTGGTATTAAATCGTCCATTGAGAAAATGATACTGAAAAACCGGACCAATTATAAAGAGGTTGGTAGGCGGAACAAATATCCGACTAGTTTGGTTGTCGGTGCACAGTAAACATACGTCATGTGACCAATAACATGCGGAACCTTTTTTGTCCTCATAGTTTACTGGATGTTATCTTGTCACTTTAGTCCCATACATATTTATGACATTATACGATTTAGCACTGCTTTCGGTATTATACTGTGATGTGTTCATTATTTTATAAGTTAATCAATCGGATAACAATATTAAAATATCAACCAAATCCTGAAATAATGGGTTGATGAGGCGAAATGGACTCATGTGATATTTATCCCTTAGCAACAGAGGCAAAAGGGAAAGCATAGAATTGATACAGCTTTAAGCATGAGCATTGACAGGGATTTTTTTCACAGTGCCAAAGAGCTGCTGTGTTCATTTTGTAGGAATAACAAAAAAGTCTGGATTTTACTTTGCATTTCATTCCAAGTGAAGCAACAGATTATGCAGATGGATAAAAGGCCCTCAAGCAAGAAGAGAAGATGAAAAGGCTGGACTCTGAATCCCAAAACTCATTATACATGTGTTTATTCGAACCACTTCATCGGTGCTACATTAATTAGACTGTTTTTGTTTATTTCAAGAGGGTTCTGGATATATATGTAATATAAGATCCATCCATCCATTGGCAACCGCTTATCCGAAGTCGGGTCGCAGGGGAACTGGAGCCTATCTCCGTTCTCATTGGGCGAAAGGCGGGGTTCACCCTGTATAGGTTACCGGTCTATCACAGGGCAGAGCAGTTAGGGGAATGGTGTCTTGCTTATGGACGCCTCGACACGCTTCTCTGCACGACCGGGGATCGAACCTGCAACCTTCCGATTGCCAGGCGACCGCTTTACCCACTGAGCCATGCCGCCACATTTTAATATATGATATGTTGTACTAATGGATCGGATGAGTAAGTATACGCATAGTTACCTTGATAATTGTTGTACATCTGTGTACCAGACGACCATGCAGGAAAGGCATCATCATTAATGGGTACAATGAGATATTTGACCCCAACAAACCCAAGACTCCATGACGGTTTCACGCTAAAGAGAGCGCTTCATTCTCCTCCGACAGCCAAGCATTGTCATCATGTAACTTGGAGGAGACACAAGCTTCGACTTCCTCCCTCCTGTCGATGCTCTAGACTAGAGGGTATCAATGAGACTTACCTAGCAGTAGGCAACTCAAGGAATTCGGGTGGGAAAAAAGGGAATACAATTTAAGAAAAAAACAGGGGTCGGTTTGTGACTTCACAGATGCAAGTGTGACTTCTGAAACTCACTGTAGCAATCAATTGAAAGCTCACCACCATCAGACCAAGTGTGCATTCTTACAGGCCGTTATGGATTACTTAGGTCACAGGATCAGTGCTGATGGCTTGCACCCGGTACGGAGTAAGGTGAGAGCCATTAAGGAGGCCCCACCACTATCCACAATGACTGAGCCTAAGGTGTACTATTAAATTAGGGCTTATTAAATTATTATGACAAATTCCTCCCCAATCAGGCCACACATTTAGCTCCATCACAACAGCTACTAAGTAAAGACGCTCAATGGATCTGGAAAAAGGAGCAAGAGGACACTTTCCGTATGTCCAAACAGCTATTGAAATTAGCCAAAGTCTTAAGTTTTAAACATATGTCCAGATGACCTGATGCAACTATTTTGACTTTTTATAGAACAAGATGCAGCAGCCATTGGGAGTCAGGGGGAAGACATGGACTATGGGATATGTATGTAATATACGTTGCTATGTTTATCCGATGTGTTTTTAATGTGTCCATATATGTTCTGTGCTAAACTACAAATCGGCTCTTGTATGACATTGAAACTAGTCTTTCAACCCGAAAGAGGAACAAAAACATCACATGGAATGTCATTGAGAACTACAGCTTTATTTCCTGGTGCCAGTTAAAGCCACTACAGACTGCTGTGTTTTTAAGTGAAGACCAAAGAAAAGGTAATTCATTTTAGTTTCAATATATTTTTTTTCACAACACAATCCAATTCAGTAAAACGGACAAAATTCAGTTTAAGGTGAGACAACATAAATAAGGAGTCCTCACACACAATACGTTTTTATGAATATAATTTGCTCTCTCTTTAGATCCATGTGTCACTCTCAGTTAACAGTCTCAACATATGTCTAACATATGTTGACTCATTTTCATATAAAACTTTTCTAGTCTAGCAACTTTAATCCTAGATTTCAACATAACTAACAGGTTTACAATTGACCTCATTTGTCACATGGCAACCCTTTTCATTCTACCCTGTACTGTAGAATTGATTGACTGACCCTCGTCTTGTCTCGTTTAACTTTATAAATGATTAGTAAATTGACATTGTATATACTAATAACAATGAAACATTTCCTAACAATTTCCTTTTAGATTCTATTCACCCATGGATGCCTCTTTTAATGACAGTGAATTTATCAATGACTATGAGGATGAAATCTGTGAAAAAGACGAGGTGGTCAGATTTGGATCCATTGCCATCCCACTCTTCTTCTCTTTGGTGATCACCCTGAGCCTAATAGGAAACATCCTGATAATTGTGATCCTCGCTCTATATGAAAACTTTAAGTCTCTCACAAACATCTTCATCCTCAACCTGGCTATTTCTGACCTCATATTCACTGCTGGTCTCCCCTTCTGGGCAATTTACGAAATGTGGGGCTGGGTACTCTCAGATATCCTCTGCAAAATAGTTTCCTTCATTTTCTACACTGGGTTTTACAGCAGCATCCTATTTCTGACAATCATGACTATTCACAGATACCTGGTTGTGGTTTATCCCCTGTCTGAACACGGCATACAGAAAGTCAGCTACAGAGTTGTTATATCTGTAATTGTGTGGCTGACCAGCATTGGGGCCGCCATGCCTTCTCTAGTCTTCAGCACTATCATCTTGTTCCACCACAAAGATGGAGACTCCTTTGGCTGTGAATATGGGGCTCACTTTTGGAAATACATCAGCACTTACCAACAAAATATTTTTTTCTTAATTGCTTTTGGAATCATGGGCTTCTGCTATGTCCAAATACTTGGGAAAATTGCAAAGACAAGATGCCATATGAAAAGCAGGACAGTAAAGCGGATCTTCTGCATTGTGACTGTGTTCTACCTCGGCTGGATACCTTACAATGTGGTCATCTTTCTAAAGATGCTGGCTGACCAAATGATACCCCCATTCAATGAGTGTAAAGTTAGCACCTGCCTTGACTATGCGATCAATGTGTGTCGACTCATTGCTTTCTCCCATTGCAGTCTCAACCCCATCTTGTATGCTTTTGTTGGTGTCAAGTTTATAAACCACATGAAGTCAATTATGCTTCGAATGTTCAATCGACAAAGCCGAGTTCTGGAACAACAGATTGGAATGTCAAATAATCCGTCAAATGGGACAATGTTCTAATTTCTACTCAAGAAAGTAATAAAACAGAAATTTGCTGAAAATGTATGGCTAACTAAGGGAATATTAAACATGAGTAAAAGAAAAAAAACATTTTAATAATAGAACAAAATAATCACAGCAGAGATATAAGACATATGGTCTGGGCGGCATAGCTCAGTGGGTAGAGCATTCGGAAGGTTGCAGGATCGATCCCTGGTCCTGCATATATATATAGCATGTTGAGGTGTCCTTGAGCAAGACACTGAACCCCTAACTATGCCCCGAGCGCCATATGTTGGCAGCTCACTGCTCCTATATAATAAGTTGGGTTAAAAATGCAGAGAAATCCAAATTTCCCCTCGTGGGACTGATAAGGGAATCATTATTATTTTATTATTATTTATGGGAACAGTGTCTTGCTCTAGAAAATGTGAAATGTCACTAGTTAAGGATATTATTGAGTATGTGGTGAAACCTCTTACATATATAGCCAATCAATCTCTGAAAACTGGTGTTTTTCTATGTAGATTGAAATTAGCTGAAGTCATACCCATATGCAAGGCTAGAGAGAGACATATACTCCCAAATTACAGACCTGTTTCTTTGCTTACACATTTCTCTAAAATAAGGGTACAACATTCAATTCAAGGTTAGATAAATTTATCGCAAAACATAATGTACTGTGTGAACACCAATGTGGATTTATAACTAACAGCACTACATTTTTGCTCAATGATTTAGTAGAAGTGATAACAACTGCTATAGAAAATAAAGAATACGCAGTGGAATTGTTCTTATATCTAAAAAACATGTGCTGTGGCTGACCGTAGGGACAACTTGGAACCACTTTTGGATACAGCAGGAGATGAATTGAAGAAGACAAATAGTTGGCTTGATTAAAAGAAAACTAACATTAAATTTAAGCAAAACAAAACGTATTATATTCGGGAATTGACAAAAAAAACTCAAGCAAGATGCTCATGAAAAATAGTATAAAAATTGAAAGTGTCATAAAATTAAATTTCTTGGAGTAATAATAAAAGGGAAATTATGTTGGAAGCCACATGTAAATTATATTACAGCAAGAAATATCAAAGTCTATTGCAATATTAAATTAAGCCAAATAACTCATACATCAACCATCAACCTTGTATTGTTCCTTCGTACTCCCATACTTCAGATGCTGTGTGAAAGACTGGGGAAACAAATACACAACAAACACAGATCCAATTTTCATCCTTCCAAAAGGAGCCGTAAGAATTTCAAATAACACCACTTATAGAGAACCTACAAACCCACTCCTTATCAAACTGAAAACATGAAAATAGAAGGATGTGGTAAACTTCAGAACAATACAAACCATGTACAGAGTAAAAAAATCAGCAGTTGCCAACAGTCTCCAAATGTTGTTCCAACGGAGAGAAAGTAAACACAAACTCACAGGAATATGTACATTCAAACCACAATTAGTGAGGACAAATACAAAACTTCATTATATCACCATCAAAGGACTGAATCTATGGAACTACTGTAATGAAGAAATGAAGGCATGTAAACCATTTTAAGTTTTCACAAAAAAGAGGCTGAATCGGTTCGATTGGAACTCAGAAGTTTATTAAAAAACGTTTTTTCCACTCAAACAGGTGACGTCTTTTTGTGAATCCCTTATCTGCATTATTGAGCGTGCGTCAAGACATTATATTTTTGGTTTTTCCATCATTTGATTGATAACATACAAAAAAGGGTAGGACCAGAAAAGTTCCTTACTTCATCTTACTCCCTTTCTAAACATAGACTGCTTATCATTATCGTTGTTACAGAGTTTGCTAAATATATGTGCCATTATTTCCCTTTATTTTGTGTTCCTGTTTTCTGTATTTTATTTTTAATTTTAACATGTTTGAAATAAATAATATCAATCAATCAATTAAAATTATCACCAGATTTTCTACAGCTTATTGCTTTGTGATTGATTGTATTTGATTTTACATTTTTTATAACCTAATTCATCTCAGCAAAGTTGTAGAAATCATTCATTCATTCACCCAAACAACCACTTATCCAAGCTCAGGTTCCAAATTGCAGAAATGTTGATGCATAATGTAAAAGCTGGTTATTTTCAGTGTTACTTTCTATTGAGGTTTTGCAAAAACGCTTATTGTACTAAGTGAATCCTTGGGACAGCTAATGATTGACACCTTTGAATGAATTAATCAGTTATCCATAGTTAATTTCCACTGCTATGGCAAATGGGGGCGGCATAGTTCAGAGGGTAGAGCGGTCGTCTGGTGATCGGGAGGTTGCAGGTTTGGTCCTGCAGAAAGTATGTCGAGGTGTCCTTGAGCAAGACCATGAACCTCTAACTTCTCCCTGAGTGCATATGTTGGCAGCTCACTGCTCCTATACAATAGGATGGGTCAAAACACAGAGATTTCCAGATTTCCCCTTGTGGGACTGATAAGGGAATCAGTTTTGGAAAAAAAACAAAAAACCTCACACAACACACACAGATTAATACAAGCACCATCAAACATTTCATTGTACAATTAAGAATTGGGCTTACGGACCATTATATATCTTGTTTTCTAATTGGGATTCATGATGTACTGCTGTGAAAAAAGATTTCCACTATGGACTAATAAGTAAAAAATATTCCAAGGACACAGCAGGGAGCTTTGACACAAAAGATCAATAACTAGAGGTGTGTATATGTGTGTAATCACTGAGTCTAGTCTAAACTAGACTGAGTCGAGTTTATTGGACTGTGTCTTTTGATTCAGTCTAACTAATTTGAATAGAAACTTGAAAACTTCACATTGCATACTGTAACAGTTACAAATAATTTCTCTGTTGTCAAAAATGGATTTATGCTCATAGAAAACAATCACCTGGCATGATTAAAGCTTAGATTTAAAACACATTGTGCTGTATTGTTTGTTGTTTGCATCAAAATGAGTTACAAAGATTGTACAAAAAAAATATCTGCAGGCAAAAGTATATTTAGTCCTACAGGCTGAACATAAACAACAACAGTAGTATGAGTCTTACCCGGGCCATTGGGATGAATTTCTAATGTTAACTGTTGTGTCCTTGTACAGAGGTTTTATTCTAAAATAAAAATGAGTGATGATGTTCTCAAAAGTTTACATATTTTACTATTATTCCATTATTCATGGTTATTATGATATCACGAAAAAGTATATTGGTTCAACTGGATAAGAAGTGCATCCAGACATGTTTACAAAGACGTTTATATAAGCGAAGTTTATCCATAAACTTCTTATCCAGTTGAACCAATTCACCATTTTGTGATTCCCTTATCTGGATTATTGAGCATGCATCAAGACTTTATTATGATACGTTAATGGAATATTAAAGATATGCTGCTTAGATGTCAAACATTTCAAACATTACTAGCAACTTACATTTTCGTCAAGATCATTTGCTCATGTTCATAAAGATATTTTGTAATGTCTATGAGAAGATCATTTTATGTGTCATGATTAGCCCCCATTTTGGGAGTTGGACACAGAACTGGATGGAGCTTGGTGGATTAAGGCTGCATGCCTTTGCTGACACCCTGTGGTGGATTCAAACCTGGTGCCTCTGGCTCATCATTTCCAGAAGCAAGCGCGCTAACCACTGAGCTACCACGGCCTCAAATTTTACAATGTCCACATAACTAATTAATTTTTCTGGATTGAAAACTCATATTTTCTGCACCTCTCTGGGCTACAAAGAAACTCATGACCACGATGGATCCCCATACAACAGTACCTCAGTTCAAAGGCAACAAATGAGAGTAGAGTCGCCTGCTTCTTAAGGCTTGAATATGCATTTGTGCCACAGGTACCACAAAATGTTTACTCAGATACCAATAATTTCATCATCTTAAAAAGTTCAAATATTCAACAATCCTAAGGATCAATCTCAAGGAATCCTCTTAAATAAAGGTTAAATTGGTTATTCAACATGTGATTCAGAATGGCCTAGATGGATTTTCATAACCAAAATGAGCGCAAATAATAATGGCAGTGAAGCTCAGAGATACTTAAAAGGTGAATCAGTTCAAGTGGATGAGAAGTTAATTCAGAGATGTTTCATCACTCATACGGGTGACATCTTCAGTCTGATCTCACTGCAAGCATCCCAACCCTTATAAACCATGCCATTGCGTACCAACTAAAGCAAAAATCATTTCATTTGCAAGTTGGCCCTTGACTGCATATTCAGTGGTAATGAGAACTATTCAAATAGGATTAAGTAATAGCTGCAATCACAGCATTGTAAAATGATGAGAGATGTGTTCTTACCTCCTCCCTTGTTGAAGGATGGTTGTTCCCTCTTCACATAGATAAATTGACTTGTGCTTATATAACGCATTTCTAGTCCAATCGACCCCTCAAAGCGCTTCCCAAGGAACGTTTCACAATTACCAAGCTACACAGCAGGATGTGAACCTGGATCACCGCAGTCCCAGGTGTGCGCTCTACCCACTGAGCCTGCATTCCTCCCCGCCAAAGATGTGTACATCCTCATCTTTGAACGAGTTACCACTGGTCTGTGGATGACTTAAAAACACGTGGTCATAATCTAGTTTTGTCTGCATCTGAGGTAAAATCTCAGGTGGTTCCTAGTTTGAAAGGAGTATTAAAGAGTGTTAAAGAGGCTATATATCATTCCCATCAGATTTCTTCAGTCTTGTCAAACTGAGGAGATGTCTCGGTGTCATTGAGCACATGCAACATTTGCAGTATTTACTCCCAAGTCACATTAAGGCACTCCATCTGTCCACTGGACCTTTACTACATTTTCTCTGCTGATGATGTTGTACCTCATAGGTTGTCAAGTCGGGTCAATTTTATTTGAATAGGCCAATATCTCAAGTTAAAAGTTTGCCTCAGTGGACTTTACATTAATAGAACATTCTGTCCTTAGACCCTCACATTATATAAGGAATGACTCCCTTAAAAAAAACTTTAACAGGGAGAAAAATGGGAAGAAGCCTCAGAAAAAGCAACAGAGAAGGGATCTCTCTCCTAAGACGGATAGCCATTGCATGGCTAGCCGTCTTGCCATGCAATGAGACAGAAACCCACCGACCATGTAGTACAGGTTTTTAATTACATAACGCAAAGTCACTATTTGTAGGTTAGGGCAAAAACACGAGTCTTAAATTGAGATTTAACCGATGACGTAGGGGGCTAAGGTGATGTTTAGTGCATCTCTGCATCATTCGGTTGGGTGTTCGAACGGTCGAATGTCCAATTATGCCTAAGCCATAATTGACCATAAGTGGCTAAGCCTCACATGGGTATAGGGGTTAGGTTGGATAAAGTACTCTGGGTTCACTAGTGTCCCCTTCTGGGTTGTCCAGGCCTCTTGGTTAAGTGAAGGGAAAGTACTCAGCTTCATTCTCCTCTGACGGCCAAGCACTGTGCTTTCCCCACCAGACCATGATGTGTGGACTAGTGAGGGCTAGTGGTCATGTGACTTGGAGGAGACACATGCTACCACTTCCTGCTTCCTGTTGACGTTCTAGAGGGGCATCAGAACGCAACAGAGCCACAGGCAACTCTGAGAACTCGGATGGGGAAAAGGAATAAAAATTAGAAAAAAGAAGAAAATTGAGATTTAAAGGACTCAGCATATTCTGATTGTGTGATGCCAGTAGGCAGGCTATTTAACAAAAATGGGTCCCAAAAAGAAAAGGCCCTGCCACTGGCTGACTTTCTTTAATGTTTTTGGCTCATAGAAGAGTCCTGTATTTTGAGTGTGGATAACACTAAATGGAACCTATCGTTTAAGGAGATCAGACGGGTATCACGCGGCAAACAAGTTAGCCGAAGCTCCTTAAACATTAATAGGAAGCCAATGAAAAGAGGCAAAAATTGGTGTAATTTGGTCAAATTTTAAATTTCAGTTAGGATTCCGCCAGCAGCCTTTTGAACCATCTGAATAATTTTAGTGCTAGTACGTGGCAGACCTGAAAAGACAACATTACAATAATCAAGTCTGGATGTAACAAATGCTTATGCTAATATTTTTATAATTATTGTTTATTCTTGTTTTTATTATTAGATATTTGATATCTCTTATCTTTCATACTTCTTATCATATATATTCATTTTACTGTATTTTATCTTTATCTCATGTTTCTGTAATGGAATCTCCCAGCCTAAGAATTTCACATGATTATACAGAAACAACTAGAGTGACAATAAACACCTTGAATCTTGAATCCTCCATATTTTTATTTTCTGTATGGATAATATATTTCAGGGTCACATTTTTTGCAATATGAAACCTTTTGGGCACCAGCAACAGTTAAAATACAACACCAACAGCAAGTGGCCTACGCCACCAAACACTGAAGAGTGTCTTATATCAACTCATCATCAGCGGTCCCTTGAAGCGAGTATGACTGTCCCCTCCATTGGGTTGTCAACTTGTACCTCTTCAGATAGCTGTGGAGACTGATCCGTGACTAATTTACTTTGGTCTAGGGTGGACAAGGGAAAGTGGTGGTGGTTGAGCCCCTTTCTCTCTTGCTTTTCAGTGGAGTCACTTTTTCACTTTTTCCTCTTGTTGACAGTGGTGAGTCGCTATGGCCCTACTTTAGACTCTAAAAACGAAGCAATAGCGATCTTCTACACCTGCTTAAATGAGATACTCAAGAATACCCAAAGAGTGTAATGTTATTTTCCTAGGAGACTGCAATCCCAAGGTCAGTCAGGGTCAAAACTTCTGTAAGGGCCCTATAGGATATGAAGGCATTGGAAACATTAACTCCAATGGAATTCTGCCTCTTGGCAAATGTGCTCAGTACAGCCTAACTATCAGTAATACTTTGTGTCACCAGAAAAATAAATGTAAGGGATATTGGAGAAATCCCTTTTCAAGATGGTGTCATCTTCTCGACTATGACATTGTATGAACGAGGAACCACTGTGATATGAACATAACAATCAATTATCGATGTAGATGACCGGTGACCACTTCATCTGCTTTATGATGCCCATCAGACTCAAGAAGAAGAAGAGGGTTCAACAGAAACAGATCTGGCCAAGAATCAATCTTGAAAATCTGAATGAAACTCCCACCCAGCAGCAACTTAAAGCCTCTATTTGGGAAACTCTCCAACAATAATATCCAAATGACATTGGGAAGAACTGGAGCCTACTCAAATCCACCATTATCAACACTTGCAAAATCCCCCATGGGTACAGGTCTACAAAACGAGCGGGAATTATATTACGGAGGGGGTTTTCAGCCAAATTTGATATGCTCCCCACAAGCTCAGCCAATAATTATCCAACACTTGTGCAACGTCTTGTCTGTTTAAGCTTTAATGAAGTCGGGGTGAACTCAGGAATTGCCCACATTACCAAATGTAATTTCGGTATGTGCCTACAATGACAATAAAGTGTCTCGATCCCAATCTCGACAGAGAAGTCCTTACTCATATTCTCACAAACAGGTTGCTACCACTGAACGAGGAAGTATTCCCAGAATCTCAGTGTAGTTTCCACCCATCCAGAGATAAAGCCGATAGGATCTTTACAGCATGTCCACTTCAGGAAAAATGCTGTGAACAAAGATAGCCCTTGCACATTGTTTCATAGACCTCACGAAGGCCTTTGACTCATTAGATCACCAGGCTATGTGGTGGATACTATAAAGATATGACTGCCCAAATTATAATAATATTGATGCGTCTACATGACCGCATATCAGTTAGTCACAGTGCTCAATAACAGCAGCTGAGTCAGAGCCCTTCACTATAGAAACAAGGGTCAAACGGATGTATCATCATACCCACACTGTTTGCCAACTTTATTGCTGCTATATTCCATCTCATGAGTGACGAGCTGCCAAAGGGAATCCCAGTCCTATACAGAACTGATGGCAGGCTCTTCAATCTTTACAGGTTCAAGGCTAGAGCAAAGTCTGCACCACCAACATCGTGGAGCTTCATATAAATAATGAATACATAAATTGTTCCCTTTTCAGTCCCACAAGGGGAAGTTTGCAATTATCTGCATTTGACCCATCCTATTGAAAAGGAGCAGTGCGCAGCCACCATTTGGCGCCTGTAGAGCCATTAGGGGACCAGTGTCTTGCCCAAGGACACCTCGACACTTTTTCTGCACAACCGAGTATCAAACCTGCAACCTTCTGATCACCAGACGACTGCTCTACCCACTGAGGTATGCCATTCCATAGAAAATAAAAGTTCCCTTATCAGTCCCACAAGAGCAAATTTGGATTTCTCTGCATTTTTAGTCATCCTATTGTATAGAAGCAGAAAGCTGCCACCATAAGCTGCTCAGGGATCAGTTAGGGGTTCAATCTCTTGCTCAAGGACACCCTGACATGCTTTCTGCAGGACCAGGGATCGATCCTGTAACCTTCCAGTTTCCAGATGACCGCTTTGCCTACTGAGCTATAATGCCGCCATAATTGTTCCTTATCAGTCTCATAAGGGGGAATTTAAAATTCTCTGCATTTAACTCATCCTATTGTATAGGAGCAGTGACCTGCCATTATTTGGAGCCCAGAGAGCAGTTAGGGATTCATTGTCTTGCTCAAGGGCCTCTCAGCATGTTTTCTGTAGGACAGGGGATCACACCTACAACACTCTGATTGCCAGACAGCCACTCTACCCACTGAGCTATAGCCCCCTTAAACTAACCCAACTTCAAGCACTTACAGTGTTAAAAAGTGTTAAAAAGTGTGTGCTTACATTAGGGTAATTAGGGTATGCAGACAATGGCACACAGCACATTCCACAGAAGATCTCCAGGTTATCAGAATGCCTTTGACAAGGCATACAGAGCTCTGGGTTAAACATTGACCACCAAGATGACTCAGGTAAACTCTGAGGTCAACGATCACCTGAGTTGTGCAAGTGGCACAACTCAGGTGACCCAGGTGACAGACTTAGGAAAATAGACTTAAAGATTCAAGCAGAAGAGCTATTATTATTCCTACTCTGCTGTAGGGAGCCGTCATGGACCACCCACAGCAGGCACCTGAGAGTGCTTTCACAATACCACCAAAGATCCGAATTAAAGACCTTGAGGATCAGCTGGAAGAACAGACACATCTGCACCAGTGATCTAGAAAAGCTATCATGACTAGCATCACCACCTCAACAATGCAGCACCAACTCCGATGGACAGGCCCTATTATCCACATCCAACACGTCTCCCCAAACACTCCCAGCTGAAGGATGGCCAGTAAACTCCCAACAGGAAAAAAAAAGGTTTCAAGGAAAATATCAAGACCACTCTGAAGAAACACAATATCACATCGAGTAACCTGGAACTTGATGGAACACATTCAAGAAATCTTACAATTTTTTCTTTTAATTCAATCTCTGAATATTAGTAAACACTACCACGGTTGTAAAAGGGGCCTAACAACGTCTGTATGGCCTCAGGTGTGTAAATAAATTTGATCTGAGGCCCCAAATCCCCAGGGACTTATACCAGGGCACCATTGAGAACCCAGTGACAGGCTGCTTCACCAACTGGTACAGCAGCTGTACCAGCAAGGACCGTAAGGACCTGGGTGGGTTTTGTGCATAGCCCAGGACATCACTAGATGTGAGCTGCCCAGTCTGCAGGAGCTGTACATCCAGTGGTCTCTCAGGAAGTCCATGTGGGTCATTAGAGATTCAGCACACCTTACTATGGTATTATTTAGTTTGTTCTTCTGTGTAAATAGATCCCAGCCCAAAACAGAAACTTCCGTTGCCAAAATACAAAAATATTTTTATTGTGGGACTACTCATAACAATTGATATTCATATCATCATAAAATATTACTACAATTAAAACCAATAGGTTTTAACATTACAAAAGCAAGGGAAACTTTTGAACTTGTGCTGATGAGCCTTGATTATGGCCAGCAGTGTAGCACACCATGGCTTCTTGATGCTGCCATGGTAACATTACGGTTAACATGTCAAATCACACATTAGAAGAAGAAGCTTTATTTGTCATAGTGCATACATAAAATGAAATTTGATGCCCTCATTTGACTCATCTTGATGTAGAGAAGCAGTGAACAGCCACAGTGCCTGAGGAACAGCTCAGTGTCCTGCTCAGACTTTCTGCTTTCTGCAGGGACCAGATATCAAACCACCAATCCACCAATTAGTAGACACCTGCCTTGAGCTATGGAATTGCAATTGACTTGTATTTAGGTGGATGCTAAATACATGAAAATTACTTTGGCATGATAGCGTAAGGTAAAATTTGTGACTTGCTTTTAACAAATATTTAAATTCTTTAACAAAAATACTTTTCACTCATGTCTTTATCAGATTCAAATGACAAACCTCTTATCAACGTAAACAGTCTAACAATATTTATGTTCAGAGGATATCATAAAGCATGATAAATTCAGAAATCCAAATTGAATGCAGCATCAAAATCATTTTCCGTATTTCTTTAAAGCCAATTCTCCAGGTAAACTAGTAAGTCTAAGGTTAAATAAAACAGTGCAAATCCAGTGGAACCACACACAAAGTATAAGAAATTAAACAATACCTAAGATATTCCAAGATGGATTTAACGGCATGTAATCTACCACAGTCATATAGTTGCAGTCAGCTTTAGAACAAGTTAAATAAGCCACCTGGAATAATAAAGATGAATACTGGGGATTGGATGGTAATTATGGTAATACACATAAAAGGTTGGCAGATGCTTGGGTTACCAATGACCTACGATGCCTACATAGTGCATTGTCCAAGAAAACTTGTGTGTGTGCATGTATGTATGCGTGTGTGTGTGGGGGAGCGCTTAAGAGTGGGTGCTGGGGTTTGGCTGATGCACAGGTCCTGGAGGCAAATCTCACATTTCACAATTTGACAATAGAGAACGAGCGAGAGAGAACCAAATGTTGATTGCTGTTATTGAGTTAAATCAAAAAATGATAAAGCATATAATTGATGAAATGGATAAGATACTTACATGGTATTTGGTTTTTGTGCATAAGGAATTTGATATAGGCACGAAAGTCAAAACAGGTTTTCAGCTAAAATCAGTGAACAAAGTTAGGTTGTCTTATTCTGCTATGGCTGATCTACGGTCAATGAAGAGTGGTAGAATTGAACTGTCTGTGTCCACAGGAAAGTTTGAGGGTTATCACCTCTTGAGACACCTATGACCTTAAGACCACAGCTCCCAACCACAGCTTCAGTAATGGAAGCTTTGAACATTGCCCACTCTAGTTCAATGTCCCCAACCTTGACAGTGATGCCAGAAAATCTCTGCCAGAGGTAGCAGTTGAAGGTCTCCCTGACAGAGGCCTTCTCCAGGCATTCCCAAGTCACCCCCATATGTTTGGGCTTGTCAGGTCTGTCCTAAAGCTTCTCATTCCATCTGATTCAACTCATCAGAGAGTAATCAGTCGACAGCTCCGCCTCTCTTCAACTGAGTCTCCAAGATATGTGGCCTCAGATCAGATGATACAATAACAAACCCAATGATCGACCTTCAGTGCTCTGGTACCATGTACATTTATGAGCATCCTTATGCTCATAAAGGAAAGGAGTTCAACTCCCATCTCCAACTAGTCTCATGGATAGGGGTTGGATTCCATTCCAGAGTGATCGACAAAAATGCAGGAAAAACTATGTTATATCAATATATTAAATATTTTTGATTAAAATATATATATTCAATAGATAGGATTCAATATAGAGCAGTCATCTTGTGATCAGAAGGTTGCAGGTTCGATCCCCGTACCTGCAGAGAAGCATGTCGAAGTGTCCTTGAGCAAGACACTGTTCCTAACTGCTCTACCCTGTGATAAATTGGCGACCTATACAGGGTGTACCCCCCCTTTTCACCCAATGAGGATAGAGATAGGCACCAATTATCCTGCGAGCGGATTTTGGATAAGCAGTTGACAATAGAGGATGGATGGATATTAAAACACCTGACAAATTCAGTGGGTAGAGCGGTAGTCTAGCGATCAGAAGGTTGCAGGTTTGATCCCCGGTCCTACAGAAGACATGTTGAGGTGTCCTTGAGCAAGACACTGAACTCCTAACTACTCCCTGATTCGCAACATGGCGGCTGCTCACTCCTCCAATACAATATGATGGGAAGTGAATTGCAAATTTCCACTTGTGGAAATGATAAAGGAATCTCAAATAATAAAGTAAAATAAAATAAAAATAAAATAGGCCTCCAGTCAATTAGTACTAATGGGGCTTGAGCTTCTATACAATTGAATTAGCACAAAATACATGTTGTTAGCTTACCGCAAATGATGTTTAAACTTCCAGGCAAACTTGTAAATGTAACGAGAGAAAAAAACAAAGCACAGAAAGGCTGGATCATTGACCTTTCCAAAGTGATTGACAAAATGGAGGAGGTGAAGGTGAAGACAGCATGAGAGAAGCCGGTCTTACATGTCATGATTAATTTCCACATTCTGGGGTTGGACAGATTTAGATGGAACTTGGGGGGATTAAGACAGGATACCTTTCC
>OMLC01048932.1:10660-33837 GCA_900302585.1 Regalecus glesne | reverse complement strand
GGGGGTGTTTATGCATCCCTGCCACTGTTTCCTCTTGTTATCCCTCTCCAGAGCCTCAAACCAGCATACAGTGTGTAGATGAGTAACGTTCATCCAAACTGAACCCTGCGTCCATGTAATTGGTGGGTGATGGCCAGTGATCAGGGTCGTTTAATTGTCGGTTCAGGCAGGCCTGGCTGTCAAACTTGTTTCACCGTCCAATAATTAGCTGTGCATGAAATGAAAGTGTACACATGCAAGATAATAAGATGGACAGAATAGATCAACAAGAATGCAAAACTTGTATTAATGTGAGAATGTAAAAGAAACGATATAATGAATCGACACAACAATGAGAATTAGAACAGGTAGAACCCTTAACTGAGCAACAGATTAAGAGCCAGGAAATACTCAGATGTCACCTTATGTGAAAGGTGATTAAACAGATTATCTGAGTAAATTATTTAAGGTTGTTATTGGAAGTGGCTGTCCTCGGTTTCAGACAGAGACTATTCCATAGTGTAGATCTGCTTTAGAAGGAGTTTGAGATGATTGGGATTCAAGTTTATGCAAACCTTCCCAGATCTGTAGTTTAGGTAGACCACCTCAGATCTTGAGAAAAATATGCAGACTTTTGTAGAATCTCAAATTGATATAGACGCCCTCTAATCTCGAGTTTATGTGTGGGTCAATTAGGATCTCTACATAGGTCAGTGTCAACATTGCAAGGGTCATGTCTGCCTCGTTCAATGTGTCTTCAAACTCATGAATGTGGGTATGGGTCTGCAGAGCACAAGGCTACTTTGAAGGGGAGCTCATTTTTACTTACAACTAAATCTACATGTTTTAAAAGGCTTGTGGGTCTTAATGATTGATCTACATTACTTGAATATGCTGAGCTGAGGCTCTTAACAAGTGATGCTGGTTACAAGTGATTAGTAATCTAGGAGCACATATGCAAAAGAAGGACTTGGGAGTTTGTTCGAGGTCTGTTACAGCCTTTACATGGTCATCCTGCCAAGAAAACGGGTTTGTAATCAATCATGGTATTTATGATGATGATCTGTGAGAATCTGACATGTTTACACATACGTTAAAATGATTAACTCCATGAGAGGAAAGTCTTCATTTGATTTCAAGAGCTGTTTGTTACCCACAGAGATGTAACAAGTGCAGCTTACGGATTCCTTCCATTTATATTTTCCTTCTGTTGCTCAGCAGTACACTTATAACCTGCAACCCACTGCTAACAATAATCACCTGATCGCATCATTCGGACTAGTCTTAGGACTTGAGACGGTCATACAGTGTAACATGACATGAATTTGGAATGTATCGTAGCCTCACATTTTCGAATAATCTGTGATTTGTTTCACAATACAGGGGCTCTGCCATTGCCAAGATCGTGGGTGCCAATGCTGCGCAGAACCCAAAGTTTGACAGCACTGTGAACATGTGGGTGTTCGAGGAAATGGTGAATGGGCGCAAACTGACAGAAATAATCAACGCCGATCATGAAAATGTGAAGTACCTGCCTGGCCACAAGCTGCCATCCAATGTGGTGAGAAACTCCGATGATTCATGTATTGCAGCATTTAACCTAATCTGGTGAATGGGGTCAGCTACCTGCTGCTTTGCTGCATGTTAAGATCCGACTGTGCCTTAGCAGATTTGAAAACCTCAGACACTTTGTGATGTACCATACAGATTATGGATTACTATTACATCTGTGTTCACTGCCAAAAGGAACCCTCTCTATCATATCATTACCGTTCCAGTAAGTTCTTCATCTGTCTTTCTGGAGTTTGTTCAAACTGATCTACTTTGTGTCTTTTTACTGCATACTGTTTTAGAGCAGTGGTGGTGTTGCGCAACTTTTACAACTTTTACCAGTTGCATAAGACCCCTCACTATCTTCTCCTCCCCCTTCCCCCTGCACACATAGGTGGCTGTCCCGGACATGGTGGAAGCCTCCAGGGATGCAGACATTCTTGTGTTTGTGATCCCCCACCAGTTCGTAGGAAAAGTGTGTGACACAATGAAGGGCAAGATAAAGAGCGATGCACTGGGAATCTCCTTAATCAAGGTCAGCTTGCTGACCTTTCTCACTGTGACTGTGACAAACTTTGTCAATCATAGACCTCATGCCTCGATTGTGTTGCTCATTAGTCTGACCTTACGATAACCTGTGTGCTGCCGATTTGTCTTGAGCCAGGTTTAAAAAGTCTTAACCCTTTTTGGTCAACCATGAAATTAACCTTTGTCTTCCAATGTTCCCCAATCTTGACATCAGTTGGTTGAAATGTTGTTTTTTTTCCTTTGCTCCAGGGTGTAGACGAGGGCCCTGATGGACTTAAACTCATCTCTGATGTGATCCAGGAGAAGCTTGGCATCACCATGAGTGTGTTAATGGGGGCCAACATTGCCAACGAGGTTGCAGATGAGAAATTTTGTGAGACCACCATCGGTCAGTCAGCATCTTGTCTTGTGCCCTTCCGCTTTTCTAAACACTACTTGCGACATCACAGCCAAGGAGATTGTTATGTAAATAGGGTAAAGTTAGCATTTTAGTCACGGATTGAGGTCGGTGTGTTCCGGTAGTTAAACTATTCGGTTTCCCTTTTTCCTCAAGACTTTAAACTGCACCGTCGGCACTGGGGCAGAAGTTGAAGCTCCTTTTTACTTGTTTTGTAATGACATTGAGCTAGTTGAGGCTGACGTTTTCATTCCTCGTCTCACCAGTTTGGCATATGAAAGCCTGCTTTGTGGGATTAGTCCTCGAAGTGTATTCTAAAACAGATATAGGTGCACTTGGTGTGGCTTTGTTTGACACTTTGTTGGGTCAGGACAAGACTAGGAACATAATTCAGGGCATTTCTGTTGAAAATCAAGTCATAATAAGGCTTAGTTTAGAGATTTAAATGGTGATTTCATATTGAACCATGTAGTAGTTTGTTTTGCAGAAGCATCAGCGTGTAAACGGCCTCCTCTTTCACTTTCCAGGATGTAAGAATAAAAATCATGGGGTTCTCCTGAAGGAACTCATGCAAACCAATAATTTCCGGGTTACTGTGGTGGAGGAGTATGATGTAGTTGAAATCTGTGGTGCTCTGAAGGTAAGCAGATTTGACGGGGTTAGTATATTCCTGTTGTTTCATATTTTCCTCTATGGATCCACATGCAGTGACTTATTCTCCCTTCCACCATTTAGAATATTGTGGCAGTCGGGGCAGGTTTTTGTGACGGCCTGGGATTTGGGGACAATACTAAAGCAGCCGTGATCAGGCTTGGCTTAATGGAGATGATTGCGTTCGCCCGCATTTTCTGCACAGCTGGGCCCGTCTCCTCAGCAACCTTCCTGGAGAGCTGCGGTGTGGCTGACCTGATCACAACATGCTACGGCGGCCGCAACCGCAAAGTCGCTGAAGCCTTTGCAAGGACTGGAAAGGTGACAGTTTGGGTTTTTGTGTGTAGCTGACATCAACAGAATAGGCAGAATGAATCTCATCTTCATCAAAGCCTAAAATGGGTTTCATGTTTAAATTATAAGCAACAAACTCATGTCTCCTCAATGTGTCCTTGCTTCACAGTCCATTGAGGAGCTGGAGAAGGAAATGCTGAATGGACAAAAGCTGCAAGGACCAGCAACAGCAGCTGAAGTGTTTCTCATTCTGAAGCACAAAAACTTGGTTGACAAGTAAGTAAAACACAGGCATTGGACATGGCCCATAGAATAAGTAAATGCAGGCATGATTGTTATCCTAAGCATATTAATCAAAGAAGACAATACAGATGATAAATAGTTTTCAAATGCTGAACAATGGCTTCTCCTTTCCCAGGTTCCCACTGTTCAATGCAGTGTATCAAATCTGCTATGAAGGCCATCCAATCTCAGAGTTCATAAGCTGTTTGCAGAACCATCCAGAGCACATGTAATCACAGACTAACCAAGTGCTTTCTAAATGAAGAGGATCTACTATGACCACTTTCCACTTTTTACCCGTCATAAAATGGGATATCACTAAGCAGTTGTGATGTGGCACACTGATTCCAGCCAGTGGATCTTACCTTTACTCTTTGGAAGGGTTGCATAGAGAGACGGCGTGCGCGTGTTTTCAACTTGTGTTCCACCACTTTCCTTTTCTGCCGTCAAGTCTTGTCCCAACTTAAACTAAATAGTCTGTCTTTACGTGTCAAATGTAGTTGTGGGGATGCTCCTAACTTTAACTGCAAGTTTTGATTTGATATTTGCACCAAGTTTAAGGTTGTCTGCTTCAATAGTGTCCGTCTTGTCTACAAATTGAAGTCAGAACGCATGATGTTGTAATCTAGAGGTGATCATGTGAGGAAAAGCAGCAGTACAATCAAATCCATTGCAAATGCCAAAACTATAAATCACAAGACACCATAATTGTTTCTAATATAGCATGGAGCTGCTCTGTGCTGTCTTAGCATCTGGCCATCCATTTTTTTTACACGTTTGAGCATGCTGCCATTGATCAGATATGAATGTTGCTATAAAGCCAAATCATGCATTTTGATTTATTTTTCCCCAGGGCAACATTACTGAATAGAGACCACATGACTCTTTAAAGCTAACATGTTTTAAGTTGCCGTCCAATGTCAACCACCAGAAGTTTGATTGGAAACCTCCCTTGACTGCATGCATCTGTGTAGGATTTCTGTATGCTCTCTGTGCGTCTTACATAATTCACTTGAGTGGTACGTCCTGATTTGTACTGTATGTGAATGTACTGTAGACCTGTATAGTAACCGACTGGAGAAAAGTGCCTTAATATTTGGTTGCTAAAAGCCCTGGCCATTTCTCTGCTTGCTTTAATGTCAGACCTGCCTTTGGGAGCTCAGTTGTGACGTGTCATGGAAATTGTCAATAACATTTTGCCTTGGAAATGAATTGATTCTATTATGAAATCAATACATGTGCCTTTTCTATTTGGCTTCACAGCATCAGAAAAGGAAATTTAACCTCTGGGTGTTGAACTGGCATCCTTCTCATTTGTAAACCGCACGAAACAGAAGGAACTGCTGCCTTTCTCATGGGTCGGGTAAAGAACAGAAACCCCAAGGTTATTGGCCAATAGCATGACAGTCAGCAGTAGGTAAGGAGTGTACAGGGTAATGCGCATCTACTGACTACTCTGGTGTCTGTGCACCAATATATCAAAGCCTTGGAGTCCATTGTAGAAATTACATATGCACAGGTTGTGCACTCGTATTCAAAGACCAAAAGTTTAAAATAATACCTTACATAGCTCAGGAGCTGGGGGGGGGTGTCATCTAGTAATTTGAGATTGGCGGTTTGATTCCTGGTCCGTGCAGAAAACATGTCAAGGTGTCCTTGAGGAAGACGCTGAATTCTTAACTGCTCCCTGAACACCCTGCAACAGCTGCGCTCACTGCTCCTATACAATGGGATGGGTTCAATGCACAGAAAAACTTCCACCAGCCTTGGCCATGTGGTAAATAAAACAACTCTCATCTAAAACCACTACAGAGAAAAAGAAACTATTTGTCATTGTACTAAAACACAGTATTTAATCAATCCTATGTCATGGGAGCAGTGAGTGACTGCAGCACACAGGGGCCAACTCCAGTTCTTTTTCCTATTGCCTTGCTCTGGGGCACAGGTAGGAGTAGTATATGCAAACTACACACAGAAAGGCCCTGGAAAGGCCCAGTGTTCAAACCCAGGACCTTCTTGCTGTGAAGCAAAATTGTTAACCACTGTGCTAAAACCACTGTCATAAAACATTGAGACTTATACACTCTGATATACAAGATTGGTTTATTGCAGGTAAAGGAAATGATACACGTAGTTTAACATGTCTATGGAGTAAACAACGTTGCGGTTGTGTCCTTATAAAGACATTTACTATCTCTACACCAGACACTGCTGATGTTACAACTTTGAAATGTGGAATAAAAATCCGTAACTTAAATAAACCTGGAAAGAAAAAAATGTAAACACGAAGGAATGAAACCTAAGAGGGAGGCTAACAAAAAAGCTCACATCTCTCACATGCAGTGTTAAGACTGTTCTAGCACGGATGCTTTGGAGAGCATCCGCATGTAAATGAACAACAATTCAAGTCCTAAGAAACCAAAGAAATAAGCATATGATTATCTTGTGTATCTATAAGTCCCTTGGTCCCAAAATAGCAAAGTAAATATGTTCAGTGCAAGAAGAATTTCAGCTAAAATTAACTTTAAATCTAGTCGAAGCATGAATGCAAGAATCCCATTGGTTATGATAGCATAGTGATAACAGCTGGTGGACAATCATCTCTCAACAATAGCATGTTGGCTTTTTGTTTGCCGTCTCTCCGTTTAGCCTCATCCATGTCTGGAGCAGTAGTTATAGTAAGTGAGCATGGCTCCATCAAGTGCTTTGCAGCCAGTGTGGTTTGTCTTGTTTCTTATTGCTTCGGGCTCTATTTTCCCTCTTAGTTCAACATAAACCGTAACCCATTTACAATCCTCTCGAAGATCAATTTTTAAACCTGATGGGTTACGATAACATTTAGAGACATGACAGAAGAAGAACAACCAGAAAGAGTTTCACCCCGTAATATATTATTCATGTTATGATAACTAAGATGTATTCTTAACCCCCCCACCTTCACCTTCCTTGGTCCCGCTTTGAACAAAAACATCTATGCTGCTGCTGCTGCTATAATAAGACTGTATATTACTATCATGTGGCAACAACACCAATGGATACACAATAGGGTGTCTCACATTAGCCCAGAACAGATCTAGTTAGAGAGTTGGAATTGGCTCCAGAACACTGAAGTGTGATGTTTGCAGTACCTGAGAAACTTGGTTTTATTCCTCTAAATTCAAACAAATCAACGTCATTCATACGAGCAAGGTTGCTGCTGTGAGGCATCCACATAGTGGAGACACCACCTGGCCCAAAGACATGCTAGTACTGAAACTTGACACAGCTCACTTACTCCGCTGCACCCCTCCCTCTATCCATCCATCCCTCTGTTCCTCCCCTTCTTCTCTGTCATTACAATTCACAGTCTGTGTGGGTTGACCCATTTGTAGGTCCCCACATATCGAAATCCGACCCTCTTTGAAAGCTCGTCTGCTTCTGTTGGGCCACGACTGAAGAGAAAAGGCAAAATCTCAGAGTTTGAACATTCTTATTGGCAGTGGAAGAAATTGAGGCTTAATGAAGACCTCATCATGACCAAATAACACGTCTTACCTTCCATATCTGTAAGGGATGGGGGGTATTTTCTCACTCTCGATCTGATGAAGAAGAGGTGTGAAGATCCTCCACGCTTCCCTTAGTTCATCACTTTACAGGCAGGAAGAGCAAGTTACGAAAAAAAATTAAAAGGCAGCATTCCCATAAAAATCAGACAATTTTCCAGTGAAAAACTGATGATCTTGCCCCATCTAGTGGCGAGTACTGTAAACACAAATCTAAGTGCATTTCTCTCTTACGCGCACACACACACACCTCTGGAGGTATGGGGTTTTGGTGGAAATGAGACAATTTTCTCAGCAGATTCTTATAAATTGCATTTTTCATTCGTGTTTCAGATGTTTTAATATTGTATATGGTTCTTGTTATAAGGTCTAGTAATCAGAAGATTGGTGTGGTGGTTTGATTCCAGGTTCCTTCAGCAAGAAACATCAACTCATAACTGCTCAAGCCCTGCATTGGAGACATGTCATGGGTGTTTCCCTGCCTTTTGCCCAATGAGCACTGAAATAGTTTCCAGCATGACTCCGCGACCTGATTTTGGATAAGCGGTTTACGATGGATGGGTGAACACACACACACACACACAAATTTGCTTTACAGTACAACTTCACAGTTTGCAACAAAGACTGACCTGCGCACAAAGTGCATCTGACTTCCACAGAAGACATCTAAAATGAGACGTTCATAAGCATCTGGCAGCTTCACATCCTGAGAACAGGATACATATGTATTGAAAAGTGTCATGAGATGAAATCACCACTAACTGAAATAAGAACCTACTTTTCTGGAAATAGAATACGTAAATCATATCTCATGAAAAGATTCAATTTCTCTCACCCTATATCTGCTCTTATAGGTGAGATCCAGCTCCGTTTCCTCTGGGCTGAAGTAAACACCCGGCTTCTTGCTCATCATCTTGGCATAGACCGCCTCATTGGGTTGGACACGCACTACCAGCTCATTCCTGTGACATTGATTTCCAAAGATATCCCCTGGGACGTCAGTGAACTGCAGCCGGACCTCGGCTTTCCTCTCATTAAGGGCTTTGCCACAGCGAAGGATGAAAGGAACACCTAAGGAGGAAGAGATTTTCTGGTTTCAGTTGGTCAATCGGATTTGAAACACCAATTTTGAGGAGAGAGGAGAACCGCTTTACCATCCCAGCGTTCATTGTGCACATAGAGCACCACTGTAGCGAAGGTGGCCTGGGTGGACCCGTTAGGCACAGTGGGGTCATCTAGGTAACCTAGTTTGGCATCTCCCTCCCCCTCTGGATCGCCCACGTACTGGCCCAACACCACATCTGACATGGACACCGGGGTGATGCATTTCAGTACCTTAACCTACAGGGGACATTAAGGGTGGAAGAGAAAAAAGTCAGACTTGCTCTGTTCTTCTTGGTTACAAGAACAAACTCATAGTGCAAGTGTCAGGAGGTGAGGCTTCTTGAATGAACTCTGTGCATCACTGCAATGACGCTGTACCTTCTCGTCCCTGACATCATCCGAGCTGGTGGAAGCCGGTTTCTCCATGGCAACCAAACAGAGCATCTGAAGCAAGTGGTTCTGCATGACATCACTGAACATGACAGAGAGAACAGGCAGTGAGACAAAAGACAAGAGCAAGAGGAGAGTATGATGAACTTGATTGTGCAGGGTTCTAGACTGTGACCACTTTCTGAGTGTGCAAGTTAAAATAAACTGGAACACTCAGAAGAAACCCACAGAGACATGGGGAGAACACACAAACTCCACACAGAAAGGACCTGGGACAAGATTTGAACCAAGGACCTTCTTCCTGTGAGGCAACAGTGCTGACCACAGTGCCACCACGCTCATAAAATTCAAATCTTTATAATATCAAAATGAAAATAAATTTTCAGATAAGAATGATATTCAAATATCAAGTCTGGAGTGATATTCAATCTTGATATCAATAGAAAACTAGGGTATTAAAAACTAAGATAGCTATACGTTAGCGTGCAAGTTCATTCTGTAAAAAAAAGATGCAACCCAATCATGTGGTGGTGTAAGCAACTGAGAAAGCTGATAGCACCAATGTTACCAGTGGAGAAGTTAGTCTGGAGTCCTGTTGTGTTAAAATAACACCCAACTGTTGATTGTGGTGAGACTGTTAATATGCTTGTAGCTTCTACTAGTGTGTAGAGGTGGGGAAAAAAGTACTTTGCCCCTTATCAAAAAAACTTTTCTTGCAGTGAGGCATACATCAACAATAATGACTTACGAATATATTAACTCAGTGACACAGCTCTGAAGTCTTATGTCCGTGAAGCTCTCAAATCAGCTCATTAACATAAAAAATAAAATGTTACAGTGCGATTGCTGCAATGCCAACCAGATGAAAAGTCAATTGGATGAACGTCCCTCCTTACCGGATGATGCCAAAGTCATCAAAGTAGCCCCCCCGTCCCTGTGTTCCGAAGGGCTCTTTGAAAGTGAGGACCACACAGGCCACGCTGTCCCTGTTCCAGATGGGTCCAAAGATGCGATTCCCAAACCTGGCAGAAAAGTTACAAGGTCACCCTCTAGCTAGAGACAGCTGGGCATGACAAGACACATGCATCCCATTTCATCTGTCTTTCCTGCTGAAGATGGACTACCCACCAATTATTTCATACACTGGTCAAGTAGGATACTCCCTGCTTAAGGACCAGTCTAATGAAATGCATGTTTTCCAAACCTATTGTCTTTTTTAACAGTATTCAATGTCAAGTTACCCAAAGTATTGGGACAGCCGTTGTGAACATATGATGATAACAGCCTTTTGAGAACTCCTCCCTCTCTCTCTCCATTCATTCTAGTCATCTCAATCTAGTCCGTAAGACTACTAATTTGACTGGCATGGATCTTTCAGAACCCAGAGCCACATAAATAAGATGGCATTGTTAAGTAACCTCTACAGACACACAAACATGAAAACGACCATTAATCTAAAGTAAAGTGGAGTAATAAGGGCCATCTCAGCACGTTACAAACTATTTTGAACAAGCAGCAACTCTAATTGTTAAGATGAGTGAGACCACATGGGAAAAAGTTCATATGTTCTGTGTGAAATGTTTTTCTTTCCTACCTGAGCACCATGAGGTTTTGTACCATCTCCTTGCCCAGATAGTGGTCTATACGGTAGATCTGGTCTTCAGTGAAGAGAGAGGACAAATGGGTGGACAGTTCCTCAGAGGTCTGGAGGTCCCGTCCAAATGGCTTCTCTACGATCACCCTGTTCCAGCCTCTGCACAGCACGAGTGGAAAGCCAAATGTACACACAAATAAACATATGCACACAAAAGCCATTTAACACGTTGAGACCTGCACAAGCTCTGGCTATTCTCTCCATATTATTGAACAGCCATGGCACACTAACAGAACTTAATTGGGTTCAGCAAGACCAGGTCTCTTCCTATTGACGGTGACTGCAAGTTCTATTTGATTACAAATAACATGAGAAAGCAGCACAACACACAGCCATTCCCAGCAGGCTTATAAAGCACACCGCAAACACTATTTAATATGCCGACCAAGAGTTAGCCAGACAGGTGTGTGTATGTGTGTGTGTATGTGTGTATGTGTGTGTGTGTGTGTGTGTGTGTGTATGTACTTGGTGCTCATGCAGTGGTGCTTGATGTTCTTGGTTACATCATGGTAAACAGTGGGGGGCAAGGCCAGGTAGAAGAGTCTGTTGGCATCCTTGCCACCAGCCAGCGACAGGAGGTGTGTGTGGAGCTTTGAGAAGGAGCTCTCATCTCCATATTTCCCACTGACATAGGTGTTCCTGCTGAAGAACACCGACAACCGCTCTGCCTCAGAATCAGCAGCCTGGAGGACAGAAGGCATGAACACTTATGCATTCACACACATGCGGATTAGATTAAAGAAGTACAAATACTCATAAATAAATATCTAAGAGGTGAAACAAGCTTTATCTCTGAGAACCAGTTTGACCTTCAGGTAGGGCAGACAGGCAGTCCGGATTGAATCCACAGTCAAGTCGGATCGAGCAAAGCCCACAAAATACGTCTGCTCCGGGAGGAGGCCATCTCTGAACAACCACCTAGAGGACACAACAAGAGTAGTGAGGCAAAGAGACACACAATTACTCACACAATGGCCAGAGTAGAACAGCAGCTTTCATCAGCCTGAAAATGACACAAAAGCTTTTTCATTCAGGATAAGCAGTCACTTACCATAGAGTCGGGTAGATTTTCTTCTTGGCTAAATCTCCCTGCAAGCAAAAGTGCAAATTCTAAATGAAAGATTGGTTTAGAAAACTACAGGCTAGAAAAGACAATGGTTATGAAACCAGTGACAATGTGTGGAATCACTCTAGTGCTGCATGGTCCGAGTGGTGATCAGCTTTTCCAGAGCACGAGCTATGGTGAGAGTTTCAGACTGCTAGCACAGCTCACCTCCAGCAATAGAACAGGTGAGCAGGCTGGTTTGTCTAACTTAAGACACAACCCCTTTACTGGAAGCCGCTGCTCAACCACAGAAAGGCAGTCTGGTGACAGGAGGCCACAACACTTCCTATTGTAGAACTTCAAAGAACCAGAAGCTCTGTATGTACATAACCTTGAAAATCTCTGCAAGTGCAGAACATTGAATGGGCAAATAAAACGGACTTAATGCTTCAAAAATGCTCTTGTTTCACAAGAGAATGAATCTATCTTTCCCCTGTAGCGTCAGCTGGACTGAAACCGCTTTATAGCATAATCTGTATGGTAGAGCAGACAAAATCAGAGATCAACTGTTGTACACAGCATTGCAAATATAAGCTTTACAATGCAGAAAAATAAATAAAAAAAGACTACATTGACAAATAAACCCATTGCCAATTGTTTTATTCAGTGACAAATGGAATACTCCATGTTCAAACTTGTCAGACTCTGTGAGGTTTTTCATATTCTTTTGACGTATAAATATCAAATGTCAGAAGGGGTTTCAGAAGCAAGTGCCTCATGCTCCACCCTAATGTCCAATGAAGCCAGGCCGGTGGAGTCGTTTTGGCTGCTGTCAATACAAATCTCTTAGTTTGTTTAGAAAAAAAAAGTGTGAAGAGAGCCATTTGAGAATATGTAACAGAGATTGTACTAGCACTCTTTCTGCAGCAGAGCACACAGTGGGCCATTCTGTCCAATAACATAGCCAATGGCTGTTCTTTGAAAAACCCTCCCCATGAAACAATCAGCTACAGAATAAGCTTCTGCAAAGCATGACCTCCCCTTGTTGAATTTAGAAGGCAATGGAGACGCTCAGTGACACTGCAGAACTCAGCAGCACTTCCATTCCATCAATACATAGTATTTTTCACAAGTTTCCTCACTCCATTGGTCATCTTTTATTCTCAATATTTGGAATGACGTCTACAGTAGAAAAGATACATTACTTTTGCCGATTTATATTATTGTTTATGAATACTACAGAAGAGTCATGGAAAATCCGATAAATGAGAAGTTAAAGAAATGCTGATAATGTAGATGTACTCAAACAATAGTGCATCCATCCACCGTCAACCACTTATCAAAAACCGGGTTGTGGAGTCATACTGGAGCCTATCCCAGCGCTCACTGGATATAAGGTGGGGAAGCACGCTAGTCAAACAATACTTCAGGACAAAATGTTAAGATGAAGCCTGTAATTTTTCCAGAAGCTAATTAGAGGCAGTGTTGGACAGTGGTTCCGAAGAAAGTGGCAGAGAAGGAAGCATAAATTCAGATTGTGCAAAGAACAACATAAGGAAGCAATATAAGGAAGTGGGCCAAAATACCTATGGATGACTGGAGTGAGATGATTGCACTAACTTACTGGACCAGTCAGCTATATTGTAAGAGAAAAGCCTAACATGTATAACCACTATTGAGTCATTCTGACAATATATGACTTGTGGTCAGTGCTCAAAGGTGTTGCACCAACAAGGACTCTGTAAACACCAGTCAGGTCTGTCTTTCAAATTCTTGTAAAAGTTGTTGACCAAAGAGGAAGCACAACATTTTCGTGTCAAGGGTAGGCTTACTTGCATAAGCTCTGTGAAAATCAGTTTCTACGTTTCCTAAATACATCATGTTCTATCACTGGGCTTTCCAACATTTCAATATGCTCAGTTAGATTGAATACACTAACTCTTGTATCCAAAAAGTCTTATCCAAGATGGCCACGGTATACCAGTTCTAATAAAATAATGGGACAACATAGGGCTTCTAAACAGAACGCCTGAAATTATGTGAACAATGGTGACCTGTCCAGGGTGTTTCCCTGCCTTTCACCCAAGGAGTGCTAGAACAGGCTCCAGCATGACCCTGTGACCCGACTTCGGATAAGCGGTTGACGATGGATGGAATTTCCTTGCTTAGTACTAGATAGGTCACATGATCATCTTGTATGACTAATTCTGCTCTAGCACTGAAGGATTAGGACTTTGTTAAATTGGCAGGACAAATGCAGAGTACTCATCAGTTCTTCTTTTTTCATTTTCTACCGATATTAAAACTGTCACGACTTTCACTTCTGAGCCCCATACTCACCGATGCGCCCATGATGATGAAGATATGAGCATCTGAGTGACGGAACTCCTCATCTTCATGTAGCTCCTTCCTTAACTCCCCGAACACTTCGGAGCGAGAGAGGGGGATTTTGCTCATTTTCTCTTGAGGGAGAGAGAAAGAAAAAAATCTTTGTGCATCTCCAGTTAACATATTTAACAAGAATCAAGATGACAGTATACAAGTACACACCAGTGTTGACAATGTCACAGAATTGTTGGCCATGTGCAGAAGGTAAACTGATTTGTTTTACATGGAAACCTTTGGATGTCACAGCGGTGTGAGAACGGACCACCTAAACAGTATGTTTGATAGCTCTATACAACTGGTGTGTTGTTCAAAAGCCACAAATAAAGCACTTGTTCAAATATTCACATACAAATTACTTTGTTAGAGAAAACTGGGGATGCAGACAGATCTCCAACGCTCTATACAGGATAACCGAACAGCTAAACCTATACTTAAGCAATAATCTCTACTTCCTTATGATCTTATCTATGTTTTCAACAATGAAAGGACTCGGGGAACCAGGTAAGACATGTCTTCAAGGAAACCTCAGCTAATAAGTTCCACTATCCATCCATCCATCCTCAAGCGCTTATCCGGTGTTGGGTCCCTGTAAGTTTAACTAAATAGCCATTTTCAGTCATTCACATGGCAGGGCTTCTCAGGGCATGGCCTTTGACATGTCTCTTAATAATCAAGCATACAGTGATGGAAGGAATTTCATCATCAACAAATATCAACTGTTACATAATAATACCAGACTGTCTGTCATCTCATATATTTAGTTTATTGTTGTGGTTTTCTACGGGAAAGCCTTTTCTGGGCCAAACTGGTGCATTAACCAAAAACGCGTGGAAGAAACTAGAGGCCCAATACAGTGATAATAACCTCGTCCAAAGATGCTTCTTATACACTACCCTCCGATTGTGGTTCTAGAGCAACTTAACAGTACTTTCCGTCCCATAAATAGCAGGCAACACAGACAACACAAGATAATTGTATTAGTAAATCCTTTGCTAAATCCCCATTTAAAGGGCTAATCTTTGAGGTCCACCGCGATAACGCTAGACATGTTTTGACGGTCACATCAAGCTAAAACACGCTGACAGATAGTTATTCATAAAGGGTCCAGTAAAAGGGCATCCAGGTGGCCATTTATTTGAACCAATAACATGTTGGCGTAAGGCCTGACCACAGCGATATGGGTTTGAATGCGTCTCGGAACCCTTTGCTGCATGTTTACTGATAACTCTTATCATAATGCATTTCATTTCCTTATCTCTGTGCCTGTAAGAGAAATAGAAAATGACCAGAAGCATACGTTAGCAGGTAGCACCCGGTATTAAAAAGCGCAGGTATGGTGCTAAAATTTAACAAAGGTCCGTTGGTCTGACAAAGCTGTAAAACCGAAATCTGCCTAATCAGCCCCTCCGACCCAATATGATAACATGAGTAGATATGCAAGAAAACCCACATGGTCGTTCACCGATAGCCCCACACAGCTAACCCAGCCACGGTACTACTCAGTGTGCACACACTTTGTGAAAACAGGATCGTGTACCATAACATGCAGGGATAGCGCTACTTACAACAAAGCCCTTCTACTGTAGAGATTAGACGAGGATTTGGCAAATAAAGCGACTGGGAGAACTTTTTAAAACAGCAGTCTTAACAGAGACGCCTTATTCGCATCCTCCACTTCCCCGTTAACGTGACAAGGCAGAATTGAGAGATTTTATTGGTTAAAGGAACTCACCAGCGCTGGCCCGACTTCCCATCGCAGTCAACTGCGGTGACGTCATCCACACAGAGACCTTGCAAAGCGTGTGTGGGCGGGGCTTACCACCTCCAGCCCCTCCAGCGTTACTTACTCATTAACACTTCCCCATCCTGTCAGGATGTCATTCGAAGATATCAGTTATCAGAACTTAAGTTTCAAATAGTTAAAATGATAATCATTGAGATCAGGAATTTAAATACTAGAAATTCAGGGGAGCTGGGGGGGTCTGGATATTAACCGAAGACCTCTTGATCTTGCAGTCAAATGCTCCTTCATCAAGCTATACACCTACAAGTTATGCTTTTGATATGACAGGCATTGACATTATCGTTATTTCCACTTTCCCCCTGTTTTCCAGGGGTCACCACGGCGGATTTTATTGTTTCCAGTTTAACTAACCCAGGCCTGGACCAAACTGGTATGGTCTGTTAATCCACAGCAATTGACATTAAAAAGCCAAAACACCTTTTTGAAGTGGTCACTACAGACTTTGATTGTCAGGGTTTATTTGCATAAACAAGGGTGCAGTGCATGTAGCCTTCCAGGGTCAGATGAAGGCCCACTGCTGATTGAGACTGGTAGGCTCACATATTTTCATGGCCACCGTGTCTCCCTCTACTGCCAAACATGTGCCTGTAAAGTGGTTCTTCAGAGTGTGTTCCTGTAAAGAACATACACAAATCAAAAACTGTTATGACATGCTGTATGCAAAACACACAAAAAGTATTGGGAAAAAGAAATTGTGCCTGGAATGAGGAAGATGCGTGGTTATTTGACTTCTCATATTGGGACAATGTGGTAATACCAGTTCCTTTAGTCAGAGCCATGGTAGGATTACATACAGACGTGAAGTTCCACACTTGTTCTGGAGGCACTTTAGTTCCTTCGCTCTTAAAGTGACATAGCTCAATGGTAACCAGAGACAGTCCAGGAGTTGCATGCAAACACAATTGTTTGCGGATATTATGCCGAAGTTCTTGCTGCAACGTGTACTCAAAATACTGCAAGTCAGACAGTACATTTTTATGGTTAGGGTGAGTCTTAAGAATCCTGAATCTTAATGCTATTGCACAATAATCCTAGATTATTTCACTCTAGCTTATTGTATTGGTTTTGTGTAATTGAAGTACCTGGTTGCCACCCATGTTGTGGCAAGTGTACAATGTCATTGGTTTTCCACCCGTATTTTGCACCCCTACATCCAAGCACTTCTTTGCACCAGAGCTCCTCAGCTGTAGAAACAAAGATCGACTAGGCTATGAGAATAAAGATATTTTTAAAGTAATACATAGTATTCCGTGAAAGTTCAGTGAATAGTAATAATCCATACTTTACCGCTCCAGTCATGGCAGGCCTAAGTTCTGGTACATAAGCATCTGGGTTTATATTGTTAAGATACCAAGTAAAGTTTTTACAGTTTAACTTCTCTCTGAGTTTGAGACGCTCAGAAATATCACCAAATTTCTTCTGAGAAAATAGAAACAGAAGGGTGGGCAAGGTTAATCAAACATCATAATGTCTGTATAATAGAACAACCTTCCCCGGGTTATGCAATCACTGTACACTTGAACCTTCTAACCTCCTTAGCAATGGTCGCAGCATTTTTGTTCATACGGTAGAAGACCTGTTTGTATTCATCCATCCAGACCTCAGCCAGACGAACCAGGTTGCGAATTATCACAGACACACCATTAGGGAAGGTGTGCGGGGTCTTTTTACGGAAAATGTGTCCGACCACAGAACAGGGGATAATCTCCAGATGACCCCCGCATTGCCACACCTCAAGAAGACAGACAACAACCCTGCAGTCATTAAGTAGTCAAAGTGATTAATTTCATGTATAAAAAAAGTTAAAAAAAGTTAGAATACTTTTGTAATTCGAGGTCAACTAAAAAAAGAAAGTGGGGGAGCCACCAGAAGGAAAGAAGGCTGCTTCAGTACAACCACTTACCCGAAAGGACATCTCCAAATTTTCACCCCCCCAAATCTCCATCTGGTCGTCATAAGTCCCAATGTGTTCAAAGTAAGATTTGGATATGGAAAAAAGACCACCCGCAAAGATAGGAGTTCTACAAAACCAGCAATAGATTAGTCAATATTGAGGACTACATTATTCCAATTCGATGTGTCTGTGTGTAGGAGTCAAAACCTGATGGGATATCTTTCATTCTTCCTTTGCTTCCTCTCCTCCTCTGGGACAGGCTCCCATCCAAAATTGAGGCTCCAATCAAAATTCCCACGGTTATGAAATATGGGGCTGGCAACAGGCTTATTGAACTGCAGCGTGTCTTGATCGATCACAGTTATGGTGGGGCTCACCACCGCAGTAGGTTGTTCCACTAGTCGAGACAGAAGAGGCGGCAGCCATCCAGAGAAACACTCACCTTTAGGGCAAGAAAGAGAAGAGTTTACCCTCTCCCGTGTCTACAAATTACTGTGCAACACATTTATTTAGTGATTACCGTGATCATATCAATCATGTTGTTGATATACTCTGATATTTTTCTTATGAAGCTAGCAAGAGTTGAGCAAAGGCAAAATAGCGGTCCATATCAAACGCAAAAGTGGCAGAGAGCAACGCATTGGGATATACATACAGTGAGAGTCTAGGAAGGTGAGAACTTCTCCCTGTGCAGCTTGTGCCCCCAATAGCCTAGCTGCTATTAGCCCCTTCCTCTCCTCTTGTCTGAGGATACGGACCACCTTCAGATGCTGTATGTACTTATCCAGACGAGCCTTCAGGTGATCTAGAAAGAACATTAAAAAGTAAGAGGGAAACCTCCAAAACTGAACCAGTCAAGCTATCATAACTATTACATGCATCATTGTCACTGTTGAAATGGATGAGAATAACTATCCATCCATCGTTAACCGCGTATCCGGTGTCGAGTCGCAGAGAGAATAACTATAGCTTTGGAATTACAACTGTGCTCCAATATGCAAATACATTAAACCTTAATACAAATACTGAAGGATTAAATGTCTTGATGCATGCTCAATAATCCAGGTATGGCTGAAGGATTAAGTTTCTGTAGGAAAACGTGTAGTGGAGCAAAGTATGATCTCTATGTAGTTCTGTGTGTTCTGTTAGGTTTTCCCCTTTTGAAAACGGTTAATCGGCTGTGCAACGCTTTTATGGCTGATCTTTTTATTATCATTATTATTGCTGCTGCTCTCATTTTCTTCACCAGGTTTCCCTTGAAAAAAAAGTCTAATCTTAAATTCAATGAGTTTAAAAGGGTTAAATCAAATGTGTTCCGAATGCCTGATAATGGTCCAGCTTTCCTACTGCACTTATCTGCTGTCATCCACCAACAAGCATGCTGAAGACTGCATTTCAACTCCAAAAACCATGAAAGGTGTATGTCAGTCTCCAAATTTAAATGTGTATTGACTTTGTCTGTTCAAAAGACATTCATGTGCACCATCAGTGCTGGCATCATCCACCAGCAGGATTTCTTTGAGCAGGGCTGCAGGAGCTGTATGTAAGACACTGTAGACAGTCCTCAGTAGACTGGACCAGGCCTCATTATGAAACACCACAATCACACTGGTGGTGGGAAGACGGGGACAACGGTGAAATTTCTGTTTTAAGCAACTGACAAAACAAAAAAAAATGACAACAAAAATCACACAGAAGTTCAATCACTATAGGGACAAAGTTTTCCACTCAAATAAGCTCATGGGTCTGTTCAAAGATGGTCAGAATATTATCATCACAATCCTGCCCTTGATATATAAGATATATCTCTTGCATACTCACTCAGGATGCCGTGTATCATTGCCCAGGCTACGGTGCAAGGAGATGCGGTCACTGGCAAACTGATTGAACTGATTTCTAGTCAACCCTTCCATCTTCTCTCGAAATTCTGCAGAGGTCAACTTGCCCGATGCAAACGGTTCACCATTTACCCCGGGTGCCCAAGGGTGCTGTAGGGGCCTGTCCAGATGGGGCCCAAACTCATTCTTGCTGTAGAAACCAGGCTGGCAGTTGGGATCCGTGAATATAGGCCAAGGAGCCAACTGAAGGGGCAAAGGTGCCGCTATCTGGAAGGTAGCACCCTTAACCATACCCACTGGCAGGGGCCGTTTGTCTCCCAGATCTTGAGCCCATGGTTCAGGCAACATTCCAATCTTAATCTTATAATGCATAGCAAGCAGCAAAAGAAAAAAGAAGGCACTTACCAAAAAGGTAAGTTTTGCAACGATGTTAGGTCGACGGACAAGGAAGCGCATTGCAGGATGACAGAGGAAACACTGGAACGTTAAAAAGATAACAGAGATTGTTTATGTCCATAGCATTTCATCTTCCAAGGACAATAGTTTCATGCATTCAATTAGATTTGGTTAGCAAGCCAAATACAGCACATACACAATTACTCCTCAGCTGTGATGCATCGCAGTACACAGCTCTCATTGTGCTGAAAATATGCATTTGTTCACAGTGTCCACCTGATACTTTAAAAGATACTTTATGTTGTGTGTTACTGCAGATGGGGGAAAGAACAGGACAGTGACAGTACAAAGTTAGCCTTGTGTCTCTCTTCTAGCTAACATTCTTGTTGTATATAGACAGCAGACACTGGAATTGACCAAAGGCTCCTTTTCTAACCTTTAAGTGGACTTGTAGAAAATGTACAACTTGAAAATAAGTTTTAAAAAAATCACACCCTTCTGACTCACAAGCAGATGTGTGAGGTCTTCATTGGCTACAGGTTTTCTTATTCAACATTCACATTAACCGGTTTTCAAACTTGTAAATGTACTCACTGTAATTCCACCTTTCCTCAGAAGACACGTCGTATTCTTACAGAACCGATCAGTTTTGTGTAACGGGGACTTCACTCACTCACGGCTGCAAACAATGAATTAATAGGGGAATAGACGATGAAGTCGGCCTGCTTTCACAAAAGTAAGCTAACGAATCAGCTTAACATCATACCTTAAATCAAAATCGACTGGGCGCGAACAGTATGTCCAAGTTTTAAACGCTTATCTTTAGTTTTTCTTCTTTTTCAGATTGTTACAAACTACCGCTGCACTTCCACTGTGGGGAAGAAGACCTGCTAACTGACCAACCGTCTCCACCAATCAATCATTAAATCAAAAAAGTTTAACTTTATTTATACAACACGTTTTAAGCATTCAATGTATGTCGTGTCAAATATTATAACTTTATTTATACAACACGATGTGCATTCATGGTTTGTCTATGTGATGACAGACTCTTTTTACACAATATTCATTCAATGTATGAAGTGTGTTGTAAAAATGAAGCTAGGCTTTTTTGATTGAATGAATGATTGATGGGTGGAGGCTGCAGAGAAGTTGGAGGGTGTTCCTCCTCTTATGATGCTGTAAGAGGTGACAGTCTGAAAACAAGGAAGAAAAACTGAAAATAGGCATTGAACATTTTGACAAACTTTTTGCTCAAGAGCTCTTGTTAACGTAAAATTATTTGTTTGTTAAAATTATTTCTTTGCATTAAATGCATTGCAATGTACTCGAATATACATCTAAGTGCTAAGATAAAAAGAGAAAATGAGGATCTAAAACAAGAAAATAATCGGTAAACAAACATATTCAACAAAATAATTATCAGAGTCCAACAAATAGTCTATATGTTTGAAAGGAAGCAAGAGGGCGTTGCTGCCGGCATGACATTAAAATGAAAGATCAAAATAATTTGAATCAGATCAACTGGGCATAAATTCAAATGATCTGAGTCAAATTATCAATGTTTTTTTGACTGCCCGAATTACTGACTAAATTGAAAAAAGATTCAAAAAAACAATAGAGCACCGAATAGTGGTGGGCGGTGCTTGTTACCATGGTTTCGTCCAAACTAACGTTCCTCACCGTGGTTCTTCGGGGGAGACTGAAGGAGCCGTACCCGATGGCTCAGTCTCGGACAACAAGAAGTCCCTTTGAGGACAAACTCATAATGAAGCCGACGACATCGCCTGAGTCCCGGGGTAAAAAAAAATAATATTTAGTCTTTTAGGCTTCTTCTAATCAATGAAAATAATCATTTAGCTTGTCAAATACATTGCGTCTGTTTCTCTGCTAGGTTAAGAATAACTTATTTTTCATAATTTATCTGAATATAACAGGGATGAAGTGGAGGAGCCTTAACGGGCTGCTAACATAGCATTACCCTGTAGCTGTGTTATGGTGTTCAGACAAAACTTGCGTTCAGCTTCTTAAAATTGAGGAACACTTCAAAAGTTAGATTTGACTGTTTTCTGCCATAATTAGGTTATATCGTAATGATCGCAGTTGGGATTTTTGTTGTTATCTAGCATAAAAAAGCAATTTCACCTCTTTCACTGAAATTCAAGGTGTTTTAGGTGACGCGGGTATATCTTTTGTGTGAACGGTCAAACGACATGGCAGAGTTGTGGATGATGATAGAGCAGAGTGTCAAAGGAAACGTTCAAGAGTTGAGTCTTGAAATTATACTGTCAACTATAGCAACACACAGGTGAGGGAGAGAAGCCTAATCCACGTACCTTAATCCAATGATCATTCCACATGCTTCCTCTTGTTTCTTTTCCATGCTCAGAACAATATGAAAATTGAGTTTGTTTTACTCAGAAATTAGTGGTATCATTTTAGGTAACCATAAATTCCCCAAACAAGTTATTTATTTGTGATTACTAAGAATGATTGTAAAACATAACATTAGATGGATAAAAACCTAGTTCTGTGACTGCTTTACAGCTAAATGGTTTTTGTGGGCTGGCCAATTTTGGACAAGTAAACAACCCAAAAAAACCTGAAACAAACTCAGCCCACAGATTATTTATGTTTGTTTCTGGCTGTCTTGGTTTATCACACCAGTCAACATGCAGTAATTTATCTCCATACAGATGACGACAATAATCCCAGCAGCTTGTCTAAACTGTTGGGATCCTTCCGATGCACAGACTTATGTGTTTACAACCAGCCTCCTCCTTATAGCGGCAACATCCCCTGTGGAAGCCAAGATAGATACAAAAAGACAGTCAAACTGGTCAAAACACCAAGATGTGAGTGATGAACTTCAACTGGATTCTTAAAATATTGTATTTTGGGATTTGTAAGCAGGCATTTTGAATTGTATTCATATATTTCATGCTGCACAGCAAGTCAATTAAAAACTTTTTCTGCTTGGAGGATTTGAGTCATTTCAGTTTTAGGGCTCTTGAGAAAAATGTGAAAATAACTAAAGTTTAGTGTTTTCTTCCTCTCTTTAGCCCAGAATGAGCCCTCCTTGATATCTCAGACAGAGAACCAGCAGTATGGGTTGCTAATGTCCAAGGATCCTGATCCTTCGACCCAAGTCAAGCGATTCCCCCGAAAGTACAGCGAGATGACCAAGTGCGTACAATACAGAAACCCATTCTTTACTTATTTTAAAAAAAACGTATGTATTGAGTTATAAAATCCGCTTTTTTTCTTTTACAGCTTTGTAAAACAAATGTCGAAGACGAATCTGGAGTTCAGCCTGTTCTAAGAGTGTTACCTTGAGTACACACACACACACACACACACGACACACACACACACACACACACACACACACACACACACACACACACACACACACACACACACACACACACCGCTCTCTC